>CM035167.1:143620598-143781341 GCA_020205615.1 Panax quinquefolius
CGTATGCCTTACGGATCGGGACGCGGGCGTAAGATCTCGGGCGCTAACATCAAGCGCTGTAAGGAGGGCTTTTGTTTAAAGTGTCATTTAAATTTTCAATCACAATTGTTTAACCTACTTTAAGATGATGAGGAGTAGAGATGGTACACCGTATGGCAAAGCGATGGTCGCCGCTCATCACCGCCTCAGATTTCAAAGAAAGGATCGTCTGGTCCTTCTAAAAGTGCTCACGAAAGCACGGCTCTAAACACAATCTCAGAGAACTTCGTCTCAAGATCCACGGTGGAGCCGCTGACGGAAGTTGGTTTTCAATGTCGATAAGGAGCGTGATCCCGATCAAGTAAGTGGAAGGCTCACCGACCAAGACTCATCATCAAGTGGTCAAGAGGATGAGTCGCCAAATCGGGCGAGGACGGCGTATTTAAGCAGATAAAGCTTTGGAGGTTCTCATAAAACAAAGGGAAGATATAGCCAATGATGCTTTCGGTGGTCGAAGTTAAGGGACGAAGCATCTAGCCATGTTCAAATTCGAGAGATTTGAGTAGTATAAGGAGATACCCCCATGGGAGGGTAAGGAACCGAGCATTCTACGACGTGGTTCAGAGATCGCTCTCGCAGTAGAGGAGATCAAGAGCGTAACACCCTCGGCCTCAAGAAGGCAATCGATGGTCGCTGTTCACCGTGATCGCGATGATGATGACGAAGAAGGTGTCGAGAGAGATCGTGCCGTAAACCGTAAGAAGAGAGTACCAAGACAACCATTCTCATCACGAGGATGAAATTATACGCCGAAAGTAGATCAAGAAGTCCCATAAGCGGCAAGCTGGATCTCGGCAGGAAGAGGTCGATCCACTCAAAGCGCCGAACGTCGCCAGAGAAGGAGATCTCATCGCAACCCCAAGGTGTTGATTTTCCGTAAAGGAGCTGAAAGAGCTCCGAAAAGCAGCTGGGCCGAGGTCCAACAGTGAAAGACACTCCTCGAAAGAAGGCGCCCCTTTTTCCTCCGATATTCTCGCGAGAAGGCGATATCACCAAAAAGTTGCCTCAGATGGAGAGCTATGATGGGTCCGGAGATCCCATGACTATAACAAAGGCTCGATCGACCGATGGACTATTACGACTTCACCGATGTCGCCAAGTGTCACACTTTTGTCACGATTAACCGAGAAAAGACGCAAGACAAAGGATGGGGACTTTACCATCGGATTCGATTTCCTCTCGACCGAAGCCAGGATAAGTTCCACGCACGCTTTGGAAGCAACCAAGAAGGGAAAGCCATGTGTTCTTTAAGACAGATCCCATAGCTCACCAAAGGAATCTTTAAAGCCAATATGTAAAGAGGTTTAGGAAGCTGGCTGGTCGTGTCCGATCTTAATGATCTCCAAGTCGTGGGTTTGTTCCGTAATGGGCTAGATTTCGTTAAGTCCGAGAAGTTGGTGAAGAAGTCGATGTTTCACCATCCAAAAGCTCGCGTAAGCTTTCGACAAGCGCGTAAGGCTATATTGTCGTAGAAGAGGCTATGAATAGTCCGAAAAATCCTTCTTCGAGCCAATTAAAGGAGATAGAGGTTCCCAAGACCAAGTCGATCGTAGAAGAGTGGGGGATATAATCGCGGTCGGTCAAGGTAGTTCAAGAAGTATAATAACTCGTGGGAAGCAAGCAAAGAAGCCAGGCACCTGCTTCGCCTCAAGGTTAATAAGGTCTACACCCAATCGAACACGAGAGGTCGGTAATTTTGGATCGATCGTAAACCACCTTTTCTTCGAGCCACCTCGTGATAATTATAGATTCGACATGGCAACCCTCAGAATATTGTGGTTATCATCAAGTCAGCCGCCACTTACACTAATGAGTGTTGTAATTTAAAGGATTTCGTGGGAGAAGAAGATTAGAAGGCTAGCCATCGATTCAAAGATGTGGGTCGAGAAGGACCGCCAGATCAAGCAGACTATCAACCGCACTGCTCTGATTTGCTCAAGCACCACCCATCCAAAATGCTCCAGCATCACCGCCAAGGCAAGTCGCCGATGTAATAACCGGTGGGTCCGTAGGGAAGTCGGTAGGGAAGAAGAGAAGGGCTTATCTCGATTCTTGGCCATGTCGCTTGACAGATGCTACCTCAAGATCGATGCATCATTTCCGTGAACCGCCATATCATTTACTTGATGCAGATTATCCTTCTGAGCCCATCGAGCCGCATTACGGCATCGTGATCACAAAGACAAGTGGGCCTTCATGGATGTGAAACGCATGATGATAGACAACGGATCTTGTGGACATTCTCAGATGCCCACGCCATCGAGGATGCATCTTGATGGGCACAAATGGAGGCTCTGGCAGAGGCTCCTCTATACTTGCTTCTAAGAACGCACCCGCCAGAAAGTTGCAGTGCACTATCGAACCCCTGCTATCTTCTAAGACAAAATTTCAAAGCAGTAGAGATAACGCAAATTTATGTTGTCATGTGGATTCTGGCTTTTATAACGCCATAATCGGAAAGGTTCACATCGACAGCCTTCCAAGTCAGAACCTCCATCCCTCATTTCAAAATCAAATTCTACCTGCCGCACGGAGTAGAGAGAAAGTGGGAGACTTAGACCGCCCGACGATGTTATCTAATGTCGTTATTTCATCCCGAATGGGGGTTAGTAAACGTAAAAAGACAATGGCAATCGAGATCGAACCCTTCACCGAGAGCAATTTCGTAATCGGCTGGTGATCCCCACAGGGGGGACTGAGGAGATCGAGTCGGGTCATCTAAAAGTCGGACAAGAAAGGAGGATTGGTTCGTCTACCGTAACCTCTTCTGGATTTAACCTTATGGAACTCTTACCGCTATGTGGATATTTTTGCATGGGAGCCACAAGACATGCCGGAGTTAACCAAAGGTCACGAGCATAAATCGAGATAGATCCTTCAAGCCGCCTCACGAAGAGGCGGATATTTGCGCCAGAGCTGCTAGAAGATCATCGATGAAGAGGTCATAAAGTCGCTAAAGTCACCGACTTCATCTACTTAAATTGATTACCCGTAATGGATAAAGAAATGTGGTGTCAGTGCGTATGTAATGGAAAATGGCGGTTCAGATCGACTACACCGATCTCAATAAAGCTTGTCTCAAGGACTTTTATCCTTCCATTCCCATATCGATCAAATTTCATCGATGCCACTTTTGGGGTACGCATTACTAAGCTTTATGGATGCTTTTTTCAAAGTTATCATCAAATATCCATGTGCAAAGAGGATATTCCAAAGACAATATTCATTACACACCGCTCGGCAGTACGCCTATAAAAAGATGACTTTTGGCCTTATAATGCCGGAGCTACCTACCAAAGAATGATGAACTTCATCTTCGACAGTAAACCGGGAGGAATATGGAGGTTTATGTAGATGACATGATCGTGAAGAGTATGCAGATTCGTAAGCATTTGACGACCGGAGGAATGCTTTCGATCGTCTGCTATCGCTAATCGAGACTCAATCCCACCAAATGTACTTTCTCTACTTTTGCGCAGAAAGTTCTCGGGGTATCGGTCACCGAGGGGTATCGAGGCCAATCCGAGAAGATCCCAGCCATTCTTGATATGAAGACTCTCACCATTCAAAGACGCCCAACGCCCGACGGGTAGGATCATGCTTGAGGAGGTTCGTCGCCAAATCATGGAGAGATGCCTTCCTTTTTCGACACATCAAGGGCCAAGAACGTAAGACGCTCCAAAGGACTTCTTTGAGTGTGAAGACGCTTCCAAGGCATAAAGACATATCCGCCTTTCGCTTCCTTTATTGGTAAAGCCTCGCTTCAGCAGAGACCTTATATTTATATCTTGCAAAGAAGTTCATCGGGCAAATGGAGCAAAGGTTGGTTCGGAGATCAACGGAAGCAAAGATCCTGGCCTATTATGTCACCCACGCCCCACGAGATGTCAAACCAGTATCCGAATATTGAGAAATTTGCTTTGCTTTTTAATAATTGCTAGTAGAAAGCTTCGCAATATTTTCAAGGTCGACTCGGTCGCCTACACGGATCACCCATCAAGAAGGTGATGGGCAAGCCAGAGGTCTCAAAGTGCATCAAGCAGCTGCGGGACTATGGAGTTATCCCAATTTTTTATCGAAGTATCATCCCCGAATCGCCATCAAAGGTCAAGCTCGCCGATTTTATGGTGGAATGTTCATTCACCAAACAGATGCAGAGTCGCTGAGGTCAATCGTCCGACGAGGGGCAGTAGCTTCTTCAAATAGGTCCTAATGCTTGACGTCAGATGCAGATGGATCTCTACAACGATCAATATAAGGTGAATTATTTCGACGAAGTCCCGAGGGATTCAAGGTTCAAAGAAAGCCATCAGTTCGGGTTTAAAGCAACGAACAACGAAGCCGAGTAATGGGTTGTTAGCAGTATCCGATCGGGTAAAGAGTCTAGAAGTCCGTAAGTCGATCATCTATAAGTGATTCTCAATTGGTCATTAAACAATTGTCGGAGATTATGAAGCTCGTGGGACCTTGATGATCAAATATCCATGGAATTAAGAGACCGACTTCAATATTTCACTTCGTATTAATTTCGTGGCATAGAGCGAACGATAATTCTATTGCCGACGCATCGTCGGTCAAGCCGCCACGCAGATGCGATGTTTTCCACTTGACGCAGATATTTGGAAGTTTTGCAAAGAAATGAAAGTGTTCAAGACGAAGTGGTGATGTATCGAGCGATCTAGTCAGCCGGACGACCCCCTACATCGAGTATTCGCGATGGCGTCCTTCCTTCTGGATCGATATGGGCAAAGAAGATTAAGTACAAGAGTGCCAATTTTATTCTTATTGATGGGGATCTCTATCGATCGCTTTTTTCCTCACCATTGTTGAAATGTTTGGTTCCGTCCGAGGTCGAGTATGCTCTTCTGGAGGTTCACGAAGGTATTTCATGGTGATCATACGGGTCGCCAAGTCTTCGCTCATAAAGTACTTCGACAAGGATACTATCGGGCCTACAATTTTCAAAGAAGCTACGTATCACGCCAAGAAATGTGAAAATGCCAATTAATAGTCCGATCCCACATCACCCACCTGAAGAGCTATATTCGATTTTATCTCCTATACCCTTCACCGCCTCTGGGGTGGATATATTGGGACCGCTGCTCAAAGCTAAAGGTCAAGTCACGCCATTATAGTCATATCGATTATACGACTAAGTGGGTAGAGGTGAAACCGCTTCACCAATAACTTAACAAGAGTGCTCAAGTTCATAAAAGAGTCTCAGAAGGTTTCGCCGGATCCCTGTGGTGTTGATATCGACAACCGGACGCCATCAGGGTTCAAAATTTGAAGGATTTTAAAGGATCCGGGATTCAACACAAGAAGACTTCGTGGCTCATCCACAACCGAATGGACAAGTCGAGGTGATTCAACAGACGTCGCTGAATGGAATCAAGCGCAGATCGGATGAAGCTAAAGGAGATGGCCGTAAGAATCATTGAAAGCAGTTGCTGGCTTACCGAACTACACCGAGGACCACCATTGTGGGATTCACCCTTTCGATCGGGCTTCATGGTAATCGATGCCTTAGTCCCAAATAAATCGGATCTCCAAGTCTTCGTCACCGGCCACCAAAGAAATCTACAACGACGAAGGATCGAAAGCTAACCCGACTCGCTAGAAGAGGTCGAGAGGAAGCTTTGCTCAAATGGTCGCTTATCAACGAAGGGTGGCCAAACATTACAACAAAGGGGTCAAATCAGAGATTCAAGTAGAGACTTCGCCCCAGAGAAGCCAAGCCTCACGCCTCAAAACACACAGAAAGCTAACGCCGAATCGAAGGGCCAGATGAAGTGATCAAGTACCAAAGCCGTACTTATTTGCTAAAGGCACTAGATGGTTCCGAGATCAAGAATACTGTACGTCAAGCAGTGCTTCTAAATATTTTCAATAAAGATTAAGTCGGGCCATCTAAGTCCTGCATATAACGATTGTTCATTATCAATAAAAAGTCACTTTTTCACTATCGATCCCCGGTCCTATTCAGGTCCTAAGGTCACAATGGTGTAAGGAGGTACGGTAGACTCCGGGCCATTCATTCATGTAAGGCCGATACATAAAGGTCCTTATGATCCTATATTGATTTTACTAGGTGGTAAATCAATGGTCACTATCGATCCCCGGTCCTATTTGTTCTAAGGTCACAATGGTGTAAGGAGGTATGGGTAGACTCATTGGCCATTCGATGGCAAAGCCCATAAAGGTCCTTATGATCCTATATTGATTTTACTAGGTGGTAAATCAATGGTCACTATCGATCCCGGTCCTATTTGTCCTAAGGTCACAATGGTGTAAGGAGGTATGGTAGACTTCATTGCCATTCGATGGCAAATTTCATAAAGGTCCTTATGATCCTATATTGATTTTACTAGGTGGTAAATCAATGGTCACTATCGATCCTTATATCTTCGTCCTTATATATTTGTTCTACCCCGAGGATAAGCAAGATTTTGATGGTGCAAGGAGGATCTATTAAGTTCACCTCACATACGACCGATCTCACACTTCTGCATCGATGAGCATATATTACTTTATTTTGTTTAAATGTCGAGTTCATTTATTTAATTCGCTTAATTTTAATCTCGTCCAAAATTCAATTTACTTCATTTTATAAATTAACCGTTATATGCCATATCTCGATTCACTAATGGATTAGTTTATCGACATCAATTATCGACAAGAAATTAATCAAATGTAAGTCACGATCAAGACAAATGAAGATTCATTAATAAAATAAAACATTCATTCATTCAAGTTAATAATAAATTAGTCCCATAAGTACGTAAACTTTAAAGTAGTTAAATTTTTTACATAGAATAAAAACAGATTTAACATTCAGCCCCACCTTCATCATCGGAGTCGAGCAATGCCGGGTCCAACCGAAAAACCGATAGCTTTCTTTTCCTCGCTTCTCTAATCTTCAGATTCTCCGAATATACCTTCAGATTTCGGCATTAAGTTCGTCTCAATTCTCGTAGTCCACTCGATTCGCTCTGGGATCTCTTCATCCGAGAGGGCCCCGCCCTTCAAGATCCTTTATTTTGTGGTAAGTTTGTGACGCTTGGCCTTATGCCTTCGTTCTTCGTCCCGAGCCTTCGCCTCAAACCTCACCAAGTCAGATAACCAAGCTTCGGTTGGTCAAGAAAACTCCTCATTTTTTGCCTTCAGAGTAGGTTTTCTTCACCAAACCAAAGATTCATATCACCAAAGCTTGTTCGGGCTGGCTTTGACGCAGCCCAACCCATCCTCGTGGGCCCTTAACTCGTCAGTCAAATGTCTTCAAATCCATCCTAGCCCGATCTAATTTCGCTTCAAGACCATTGATGGTATGAAAAGCATCTTCACGACCGCCTCTCTCGATCCAAGGTCGATTTCAAAGATGTTTATCTCCTGCCTCATGAAATCCTCCTCGGCTTCCCCATTTATGTGTCTCGGACGCAATCGTCCGAAGACAGCATTAGCCTGCATATTTTCAAAATATTCAAGTCAACGTTCAAATATCCAAAGGAGAACAGAGATATAGAAGAAAAAGAAATTATTATTTACCTTAGCCAAATAGCTCATCCCCTCATCGAGCAGATTTCCGTCTGTGTGATCACTGAACCGGTGGTCGCCGTTGTTCAACGAAAAGTCTCAAGAGGTCGAAGGAAATTGGCATCAACCTAGGCCACAAGGTCTGGAGATCCCACATTTCTCAGATGGTAACCCCTAACTCAAGGACCGGGTCGCTCGGGGAAAGTCTTGCCTTTCGGGAGAGAGATTTGGTTGCTCGTGAGGGGTAGGGTCCGCGCAGTATGGTTTCAATTAGAGGGATCTATTTGGGGTGGGTCCTCGAGGTGTTGAGGCGTAATAGTAACTGGGATGGCTATCAGAGGCGCTTCCTCTTCCCCGGATAGCGTTGAATCCCTTCGCCCCTGGTCACCAGATTTCGCCAATCAGTATTTCTACAGGGGTAATGGCAGGGTGGGATGACCAAGACCGAGGCACCCCGAGTTCTTCTAGCAGCTTAGAGGGGTTATTTTAGTTTTTAATTTTTGGTCCGGGACACTTCTTCGATCAGACGATCGAGTAAACCTCCTCGCTGAGGAATAGGTGTGGGGGTTGGCCCTGCTTCGTGTCGATTCGGAAGGAGTAACAAGAGATGCCGACTCGGGTTTTCGGGTGGTCTCCTCTTCCGACGAGGACGAAGGGTTTCTTTCGCACAAGAACCTCTTCACCGCTCGCTTCTTCGCTTTCGAATTCATCCGATGAATTTCCGTGGCCTGCTCACCGGAGTGGCTTCTTTTGGTAGATTCTCAACAGCACCAAGACTTCTTGATAAAAAATCTTCGAACTCCTTTATTTCTAAGGAGCTCTTGATCTCGATCGTAGATAATCGTGATAAAACAAGCAATCCTATGTTTAATTACACATCATAAAACTTTTTCAAAATTTATATATATGAAATAAACCAATACTCACACTTATGGTCATATAACCATGCTCGCTTCGAGAGGAGTCCATATTTCCACTCCTCCTTGGGGAAATTGTCGAAAAAGTTCCATCATTTCCACTTCCCGCTTCTTCGTAAATGTCTCCAAGTCACAGAGATCTTTTCGCCAATTGCCCGATTCAGTAGAGAAGAAATCTCTTTGACCTTTCGACGTAGAACCACTTCTCATGCCATCCCCTATCGTCAAGGAGTGTTCACCAATGAACGCCTCTCGAACTTTTCTCCGCACTTCGGAGAATGTTTCATAAGGGCCTCAACCCCTTCTCCCCGGATTGTACTATTTTTGTAGACAAGTGAAGAAGAAGTCAAGGAGGGCTCGACGCCCAACTCACGGGCGTAAAGCCACAAAGGCTAGAATGTGAATGTAGGAGTTTGGTACCAATCGGGAGAACCCCACACCCAGAACCCCAAGATGGTCACTATAAAATGTGCAGGGAAAACGAACCCCTTCTCCAAGAAGTCACACAGGACGGCCGTTCAACCTTCCTATTGTTGGTACATCTTTTCACCATATCCTGGGTACCCGATCAGTGTGGGTATCCTAATATGGTACCGAGATCGAACCCTCTTTAGTTCAAATTTCAATCCACGATAAGGAGTTGGCGTACGCGAGAAGCGATCCGTGCTCCTCGTAGTATTCTGGAGAGGGGTTTTTGGAGTTTTTGGGTCGGGGTTTCGTGGAACCACCGTGATCGGTGTTTACCAGATTGGGAACTTTGTTCGAGTTTTGAGAAGCCATTTGTGATTTGCCAGAGAAAGATCAGAAAGTTCGAAGGCGCTCAATTTCAAATGAACAGCAAAATCAAATTTATCCTTTATACCGATGGTTACACTGTTCAAGGCCGGGTATATTAAATGTTAGTAATGATTTGGAATTTGAATGGGAAAGTTATCTCGGGCCCGTCCAGATATTTAATGACAGGCCTTTTCGATTTGGGCCTTTGATCTCCTTTCATTTCATTTCGTGAGCAATAACCGGGTACATTTCAATTACCTCTTATTATGGATCTTCAGTAAAATATCATGGACTATTTATAGTTTTCTATTAAACATTCTGTTCAACAAAAAACTAGGGGGCAATGTTGGGTCAGCGATATTTTATCTCATCATTGGGTAGATTGGCTTACTCATTTAATTAATCTATTGGGCCTTTATTATTGAACCATGAAAGTCATTGAGCCCAGCTTATCCTATTATTTTCATTTCGACTTATAAGACCGGCCTGTTGATTGGATCGATCCTTTGGACATTTTAATATCTATTATTTTGACTTGTAATGATGAAAAAGCATGACGGTTGACTAGAGAACCTGCCATGCATTAATGTGGATGGGATTATAACCCACGGCCAGAAAAAAAAAGACCAAAAAGCAAAGTGGATAAACTACATGCAATTTCAGTAGAACCCATCGAGATCAAGGGGCGTGTCGTAAGAAGTGGGTGTACCAGAATCCGTGCAAGGAGAGTATAGCTTAGCAAGGAAGTCTTCACAAAGAGGTATGTACACACATTTTATCATATAATCATATACACATTCAAGATTTATGAGATTTTTCTCAAGACACTAGGCATTACATCCTCCATTTTTTGATAACCTTGTGAACACGTTTACTGACTCTCACGCCTGAGCTATCCCCCGACGGAACAGCCGTCAAGCTTGAGGTGTTTATCGTGTTATCGTAAGGCAGGATCGTAGGCCTCTTACGTGATTGGGGACGTGGCGCGAGAAGATCTTCTGCTAATGATTATTTTACATTTTGTTTTCTACTTGTTTCACATATAGAATAACAAGGAATATATTAGTTTAAAGCATCCGAGAGCAATACTTAATATTCAGTTTCACTTTACGAAGACAACTAAATAAACTGATAAAACAGGTTCCTGCACATTTTTGTTCATTCAAAGAAAATCCAAAATTACCAAACACTTCAAAACCCAATTACCCTGCCATAAATTAAACTCAATAAATAAACACCTCTACAAATTAACTCCTATAAAGTGGTACAAAATTTATTTAGAACAAAAATATGTCACATTTTAAACAATGAGAAGGCAAAGTGGATAATTCAACAAACACGAGTTTACGAGCATATTTCCTTAAACAAGAAGAAAAGGACAGCATATACAAAACAAAGAATAACATAACTCAAGAAGCAATCCCTTAATTCAGCTGAATTATAACACTAACCAACACGGCAAGGCAGCCAAATTCAGCTCCGTATATAAGTCAAAAAGAAATAAAAATCAAACTTAACTTCAATATCTTCAATTTCTCTCAGCAACCTACCAGAGGCTAATCAAACGTAAAATTTCAAAACAAACCCTAATTTCAAAATAACGTCTTTAAATTGAACATGTAATTCACAGCCATAAAAATTAAATCAATTGATCGTCTATACCTGAGCTATGTAGAATGAATGATGTAATCAAACTGTAATAAAATTGAACAACAACGGAAATAATCAAATTCTTTGAATTACGAAAAAATGATTGAGGTATATAAAGAGATTAGAAAATTTTACCATGAAATCACGGGCTGCGATGACAAAAAAAATTGTATAATTCAATGTTCTTTTTGGGGAAAAAGAAGCTCAGTTTTCGTCGAACCACTGCTTTACCAACTCGTGTGTCTGTATCTAAATTGTGAATATAATTATGTACATTTTATTAATATTAAAATGCACAAAGATGAAAAATGAGAGATGAAAGATGGAAGATGACACCGAGAGGTGAGAGGACGAATAACGATTTATTGCCGAGGACAAATACGGTAATTGAAAAGTCTGTTTGGTTGAGGAGAAACTTTTGGGTCGTAATATATGAGCACCTGTTAGGCACGTGCAATGACTTTGTATCGTACGAATCCGGTAAAATTTATTACTAGTAGTGTAGTTTTCCTTTTATATTAGTGTCATGATTTTATAAACTAAAAAAAGTAAATAAACGTTTATTAATTTAAATTAAAGGGTGATTTACATATTATATTACATTTTTAAAAATAATTACAACAATAGTGCCCTCATTAAATTTTTAAATAACTAATACACTTCCATATTTATTTATAATACTAGTGCATTTAGGATTACTTAATTTGGGAATTAAGATTCAATTAGAATTCTTTAATTTAGGTATTAGTTATACCCATGACTCTCTTTTCTCTCTTTCCACTCATCTCGCTCCATATAATACTCCGCACACTTAACGATGATGTTCTCTTAATCGGGAAGTTCCGACGAATCAAGATTGTAAATTTGACAGCAGACACTCAACGATGTTCACGTCGTCTCTTGATTGGTCGCACTTCTCTCTTCAATTGTTGCTTCGTGGGTCACGAGATTGGGTCGAAAAATTGTCAATGTTCACCGCTTGTTCGCATTTTGCATCGGCATACTTTAATCAACGGCTTTGCTAAGAACGTTAGCACGCTTCATTATTGGTCTGATTTTACTCTCGCTTTTGGTATTGGATTTGCCAATCGTGCTTCGCTTTTCAAAAATTTCGAATGTTGGCATGCTCATTATTGGTGGATATGAATCTTTGAATGATGGCGGTGGATATGAATACTTGGATGATGGTAACTAATCCTTCTTACATAGGTAAATCAAACCGTCATATTAAAGTAATCAATCAACTTCCACGCTTTAAATTTTTTCTTAGTACAATTGGTTACTAAACCTTCAAATCAAGGTAAGCAAACTCAACGCTTCAAGGTAACAAAATCTTCATACCAAAATAACTAATTCACATCCACACTTTTAGCTTTTTTCATAAAGTGCAATGTTAGAATCAAACCTTCGCACTACGTGGTAACCAATTAAAATTTATCAAGTTACCAATTTCGTTTGAATGTGATGCAGTTGGTAACCAACCATTCATTCAAAGGTAACCATTTTATTATTTATGAGTAACAAAGTATTTATAAAAAAAAAAATCAGAACATTAATAGTTATATTTATTTATTTTTAAATTTTTGTAGGACGAATCTTCTTCTTATTCTCATTGGCGTTTTGGACAACGGAAATTAGCGGCGGTGTAGCGGCGGACTATTATTTTAAGTGTATGTGAGGGAGATGAAGATTTGAATTTGAGTATTTAAATTTGAATTATTATTTTGAATTTAAATTTATTTTTGTTGTTAGATCCAAATATTTGAATTATAGCAGTTATTTATCCTTGATTTTAGGTTTCCTTAATAATGTGAATTGTACTATTTTTGTAATAATTATCTTCTTTTTGTAATTATTTGATTGATGCACTTTTCTAGTAATTATTTTCTATTTGTTGTATACTTATGTAAAGAACCCTAAATTAAAATTGTTGTAGATTTACCTTTGAAAGTCAAATGGGGACTTTAAATTTGGAATAGATAGCGGGCCACATTCTGGATCATAGGTATATGGACCGTGTTTCAGTAGTTGGGTCGATAACGAAGTCGTGATTTATATTTTTAAGAATTCCGGCAGGCCTAGTCGTTTTAACCTTCAATTACTCTCGACTGTTAAAAAACCAGCAAAACCCAAACTCTTGCCAATTAATTGGCCCACAAAGGGCCTAATTAATGTGTTGTTGCAATCGATTACTCTCCCCGTTTCAAAATTGGAGATACGAGATTTTTAAGGCATGCAGACATGGGGTTCACGGCTTTCCCCATGTTTATGAATTATTATACCACCGCAAAATAGAGTCAAATTGAGCTTCTTTAAAACATGGGGAAAAAACTAACAAGTTAAATGATCGTGGACACCTTTAAACAATTTTTTTTATAAAAAAAATATATTATTTCTATTATAAATCAAGACAAAAACATGGTAAAATTTGATAGGTAATGAAGAGATAAAAAGTTAAGTAAGACTCTTATTTTGTGCATGGGGGATGAAGTGTGGTACGTACATGCATGCATGATCTCATAATTGTACTAGCTATTCCCTCCGTTCCTAAAAGATTGTCGTTTTAAAAGAAAAAATTTGTTCCAAAAAATTTGTCGTTTACAACTTTCGAAGAGAATAAATTATTTACTTTTCTATATTACCCCTACTTTCTCTCATTGTCCCAAGAAATTCTCTTCCTTATATTGATAGTTTTCAATTTTCCATAGAGGGGTAGTGATGAAATTTCAAATAAATTTTACTTGATAAATGATACTATCTTAATCCATGTGTCAAAACCTTAAACGACAATCTTTTAGGATCGGTGGAAGCATAATATTGGAGCTCAGCTAACTAAACAACTCATCAAGTAGCTAGCTATAGCTAACCTTCAATAAGAGGTTCATATGTTTTTTGTAGTGGTATAATAAGGTTAGTTGGGAGTATGTCTTTTTAAAAATTAGCTTGTACTCCTTCCGTTCTAAATAAATTGTTCAGTTTTGACTTTTTAAAGTTAAATTGACCATTTTTAAAACTAATTTTCTTACTATTTTTGCTAAAATATAGGTGAAAAGATTATAACCAAAAGAAAGTATATACAATTTATTACTAATCCTAATTTTTATAATTTTAGAAATATATTTATATATGCTTAATTATTAATTCTAAAAATGGTCAATTTGACTTAAAAAAATCAAAACTAGACAGTTAATTTGGGACGGAGGGAGTATTAATTGGAAAACGAGCTGGTGGATATATGTCATCTCATTTTAATATTAATTAGTTTTATATATATATATATATATATATATATATATATATATATATATAATTTCTCGCATAAATAAGATTTTGGTTAATGCAATATTCTTGCAACTTTCACCTCTTTTAAATCAATATATCATAGAAATTACATGTAATTAGCTACTACTAATTAATTAATAACTTGCTAAGTAGTTGATCGAGATGAACTACTGATAATTTTTTGGATTTGTCCTTATTTTTTTCCATCAATCATCCGGATCTACGTCGTATATCATCGTCAAGTAAATCTTAATTAGAGCAGAAGTACTGTCAACGTTGCCAAGAATTGCTATCCACGAAAAATCATGCATGTCATTTACTCCCTCCTATTCAGATTAAATGTCTTTTTAGAGAGTTTTATTTTATTTTATATAAGTGTCGTTTTGGAATCCCTATGCAATATTGCACTATTTTTTTCCTAATTTACTCATCTATTTAATACGCTTAGTAAATGCAATTATACGGACCATGTGGAGAGAGAAATAATTAATTAGGGATACAAAAGATATTTTGTGTTATTTCTTAATAAATGTGCTTAACTCTAAAAAGACATTTAATCTGAATAGGAGGGAGTATAATTTTGAAAATTCACGATCAACAAAAATGATAGAGGACTAACCGCAAATAATTGCTATCCATATAATTAATATGTGTCATCTTATAGTTTTTGAAATTTACAAACAAATTAGGAGAGAAGGAGAATTGGAGTAACCATGAAATGGAGATTCGAGAGGATCTTAGTCCGAATTGTTAAGTCTGACCGTCCATGTAAATTTTCATTTCACAACATTCAATTTTTATTTTTTTCGAATCTCCTTACTGATAAAATAAATTTTCATAGTCTACTCTCTACCCGTATCATATTTTATATCAAATAATATCGATGATAATTGAACTTGAGCTTAAACGTCCTCTTTTGTAGGCGTATGATATTGTTAAAACAAAAATAATTAATAAAAATATCACATATTGGCTCTTGAACTTAAATTCCTAGTCAAGTAACTACTCTCCCTATAAATTTTTAATGGAAATTTAATTTGTTTATGAGCCCGTATTTTTTGTTGCTAGCTATTGGCCATTATTATCATTATGAGCTTGAATTAAATGGAAGAATTAAGGTAACTATTTCAATAAAAATTAAAAGCTTTTATGGAGAGCTTCAAACAAGAAATTAACACCACCACCAGCCAGGCTCACCGGCACAGTCACTTCCCTAGTGGAAGAGTGTAACGTCGGCTGGCTCGATAACGTGAATGAGAGAGAAAGAGATATGAATGCACGTTCATGTATATATATATATATATATCTTGTAGCTCAACAACCCACGATCTACCCACCACTACAAATCTTTAAATAAACAGATAGCTAGCTAGCTAGCTAACCAAATTAATTCAATTTCATTACTTGTTTGTTTTCCTTTCTCTAATTATTAGGAACTAGTTGATAGTCCGGTGCAATGAAGTTAGTTTATTTTTCAATTGTATAATTTTCTAAAATTAAAATGAGAAAGATTTTTCATAATAATAATATTTTTTTTTCATATAAACTTTTCGATTCTTTTTTGCATAGCATAGCAATTACATGTATAAATATGTTGCTATTGCTATTTTATTACTTCCACTTTTATTGTGATAACCCATTTTTTTTAAGGTTATTCAGTTGTTGCTCAATTTTTTTGAATCTTCTCTTTCATGGCTTCAATCTTTGTTTGTAACGTAACAATAGATTCTTCGATCTTGTATTATTGGCATATCCATAATCTAAAAGCCCCAAAAAATCACCTAGAGATGCATGAATAAAAGAACTGGTTTAAATTCAATGCGAACAGGGGTAATTTTAAGCTCAAGCATGACTCGACACAATCCATTATTTATTTTAGAACATTATACATTTAGAACAATCAACACAAATTAACAATATCAACCATAAGGGCAAAGTCTAAAATAAACAACACAACATTTAACGTCTTGTTTTGAGCTCCAAATATAATTTTCCATTAAGATGAGATATACAACACATTGGTACTTCAGAGACCAAAATTCTCCGTGGCAAAATTCTCTGGCTTTGTTCACAGCGGCAACATCTGGTTCCCTGATAATGATATGTATCATGTTCGGAATAAATAAATAAATAGGTACAAAATTTGATGTGAAAATAAGCTAATAACATCTATACCTATTTACATTTAATTGAAAATTAAAAATTTCAGGCCAATTTCAATTCTAATTCCAAGTCCAAGATGATACATGCATCCCATGCAAACCTTAATATATAAAGAGGAGTAATACCCAATCCAATCAATTGGACTATATTCACATGGATTTTGGGATTTTATGCAAAAAAAGATTTTGTTTCCTAAAAGGATATTTAGAAAAAGATTTTGTTTCCCTAAAATATTGGCATATTCTAATGGCCTAATTTTTGGGATTTATTTTCGAGATACTTATCAAATTCTATTATAATTAGGATTTCTTTCAGTTTAGATTTACATTCTAAATAAGGTTTCTATTGTTTTATAGAAATAGGAATTTCTTTTCCAAATTGATTTCTACTTAGAAATTAGGGTTATGGTTTGTAATTCCTATTAGGATTAGAATAATTTGTTCTATTGTTATTAGGATTTGGATTGTTTTGAGTAGTATAAATAGAGGTCTAAGTTAATGTAATCAAATACAATTATCATTATTCATTATTCAATATATTTGTGAGGTTATTCTCTACTTTTGGTTCTTTGAAGAATTCTAAGTATTTTTCTTAGTTATTTCTTTGAGATTGATTTGACTTATCATACTGACAATTCATAGTTGTGTGTGGCGTCTTCACCGCATCGATAAATCGATTGTGCAGAGATTTACCGCTTGATATAAGCGAGGGGTCGAGGTGTCGTTGGTGTCCATTCAAGCCTTGAAATTCGAACATGAGCAATTGTACCAAGATTACCGTCTACATATAGGCGAGGAGTTAAGGTGTTGCAAGCAATTCACCCAACAATTTGTGTTAGAAAGCGATCGGGGGCGACGACCACCTCACGCATGCGTCTTAGTGGAGTCTATCATTTGGTATCAAAGCTAAGCCTTTCTAGCAAGTTACTTATCTTTAATTTTACAGCCGAAATATATATTGTAAAAAAAAAAAAAAAAAACAAAAAAAAAAGAGCAAAAAGAAAAAAGAAAAAAGGAA
This sequence comes from Panax quinquefolius, assembly GCA_020205615.1. Classification (NCBI taxonomy): domain Eukaryota; kingdom Viridiplantae; phylum Streptophyta; class Magnoliopsida; order Apiales; family Araliaceae; genus Panax; species Panax quinquefolius. The sequence continues at coordinate 143,637,977 of CM035167.1, forward strand.
AAGAAAAAATTCATATTCTATTGTCTTAACTTGATTTGTAGCACACCATCAAATCATCAAATTCAACCAAGAGTTCATACTGGTTCCATCATCATCAATTACGAAGCAGACTATAATTTACAAATCGTAGCGTATAAAGAGAGTCTGAAGACAATCGATCGGTGATTTTGTGATATTCTAATAGTTACACCATCTATAATTTTGTTTCGTGATAAGTAATTTTGAATTGATTAGTAAAACCAAGAATTTTGCTAGGAGAATTTAATAAGAACCTATTAGAGAGAATATTTGAGGTAAAAGGCAAGAGTGTAAGATTATTAGAGGGTAAAAGCCAAATTTGAAGCGATACACGAGTGATTCATCATTATTTGAAAGCGAAACACGTAAGGGAGTGTGTGAGAAAATTTTTTATCTACTAACCTTTGTTTTTCTGACAAACATGTATGTATTCTACAATTATGAAAGTTCTTATGGGTCTCAAAGGAATACTTTCCAAGGCAATATTGATCTGAGGCATATCACGAGATGGGAGAGAAAAATGGGCGAGAATTTGACTATCATGATTACTCGAGAGGAGGAAGGTCGAGACAGGCGATTGAGAGTTCTCGATCATACAATTATATGGTGGCGACTTATCAAACAAAAACATGGGGGGCGTCAGATTCGAGACATAGGGGCGAAATAAAAGCAGCAATGATGAAAGCGGTTTGCACCGAGTCTGACATGTGAGGGAGGAGGAGTATACATCTCAAAGACAATTAGAGCAACCTTCAAGGCGATTCTGATGAGACAATAATAGGAGGGTTCGCACACAAGTAAACAAGGAAGATTATTGGATGCGATTCTTACAATATACTTCTAAAAGCGCAAAAAAACAAGATCAGCGGGGGAGGTGGAAGAATTATAGAAGAATATGCGGTCGAGGAGAGTTATTGGGTTCGAGTGTTCAAGATGAAATCCATGATCTAAAAGCAAGATGGTGAACATCCAGAAAGAAAGTAATCAAGAAGATGAGTTTGTAAAAGGAAATACATGTGGAAAAGATCGACAAAAAGAAATTGTTCAAAAGATTGATAATGTAAAGAAAAAATTAAAAAGAGTGAGAATGAAAAGAAAAAGAGATTGAGAAAAAAGAGAATGAAAAAGAGTGACCTTGATAAGCGAGAGAAAAACAAGCGAGAGGGTGAGCATAAAGAAGAGAGAGAAGAAATATGTGACCATGAAAAAAGATAGTGAGTTGAAAAGTGAGTTATATTTTGAAAAGCCGATGGTGTACATTAAATCTGCAAGGCGAGTGCTTTTGAATACTAACACTAATGATTCTTCTTTGTCTAGTTTTGTTTTGTCTCTTGTGCGAGTTGTTGATGAAATACCCGTACTATCATTCCGTCTGGGTCGATCGGTGATAGTATTCAGGAGACAGCGAAGTTACCAAAGCGGGTTGGAGAGTTGGTGAAAGTGGGTATCGTGAGAGAAGACATGAGTTCATGTGTTGATTATGAGATCATAGTATCTAAGGAGGATGGGACAACGAGTTTGTTAAATCGATTTTGAATTGGTAAACAAGTATCGTTATTCTTTTTCTTGTTTGGATAATATGCTTGATAAATTGCATAGTACTTGTGTTTTATCTACATGTGATAATGATCTGATGCCTAATCAATTTATACGAGAGATTGTGATAAATGGAAAATTGTTTTAGCATGTGAGTTATATAGGTGGTTAGTTATTTACATTAGATTAACTAATGCATCTAGTGTTTTCATGAGTTATTTAAAACATGTTTTGCATGCTTCTATTGGAAAATTTGTTGTTAGCTATTTTGATGGTAGAATCATTTTATATCATAAACTATGGAGGATATTTGATTTATGTTGAGTTAGTTTATGATCATGATATATATTCTCGTTTTCGATGTGTTTACTTGCATGAAATTAATTCTAGGTTTTGTTATCCAAATATTGACTTAGGGTTTCATGCTAGTCGATCTTTACATGAATTGTCGTTAGTTAACAATGGTAGTAATCATGTTGTTTCGTTGGAGCAATCTTCATTGCATGATTTGTTATCATATGGTTACGATTCAAGAAATGTTTATCATCAAGATGGTTTGAGAGATGAGTTATTTGCATGTGTAGTTAGTTCACTTGGATTAGCTAAGGCATTGCATACTTCCATGGAATTGTTGAATTATATTTTGCATTTTTTCATGGGAAAATTTGTTATTCTCTCTTTTGATGATATTAGATTTTTGTCAACATTTTGGGAAATTCTTTAGCATGTGTAGAGTTTGTTTGTGATCATCGTCGATATCTTATTGAATTTTCAACTTATGATTGTGACCTTTTACTCCATTGATAACATTATTTGTTCTTTATTGTATTAATGTCGATGGAATGAGGAGGTTGGTTGTGTTTTGCTTGATTCGTGATAGGATCATATTCATCGAGGAAGCATGGATCCTGTAGTTCATCCAGATTCGATGCATAAGACATCTCTGGGGAAGTGTTTTGAATATTGTTTTAGTAGACTATGCATATGATTTTGGTTTATTTAATTTCTTTGTGATTAGACAAAAGGAACTTATTGATTTGTTACATTTTGTGTTTAATCCGGGAATTAAAGAGAGTTTTTGCGTGAAATATGACAAATTTCAAGTATTGATATTTGATCCAGTGCGTTAATGAATGTGTTTCTGCGAAGGATTGAGATCATTATATTGAATTTTGATCCGAGAATTCGTCATTGGGAGAATCTACCACATGAAGAGTTTTTTGCGTGGCGATTTTTGATCCGAGGAGGATATAAGACTTTTCATATTCTTTCTTACTTTGCATTCATGATTATTTTAGTAGATAGTAGATTAGTTTATATATATAATTAGTGTTGCAGGATTAAGCTGGTCTACAAATTGTCGATTCGGGGAGAAGTCGGGCATTGTTATGTTCTTGCGGGAGTTGGAGTTTTTGTTGCTTATATATGTCATTTTGCGAGTTGAGTTTTGGCATTATGATTGGTTTGATGCTACTAACTTAGTTTGTTTTTATGTAGGAACAATTTTGTGGTTGAATCATTTTTGAGAAGGCGATGGGCGGTTGAGGACAAATCCTTTTGAAGAGGAGGAATAATCTGATCTGATCGACAAGTTATTCACGTGTAGCTAGTATTATGTGGGTCTTTATAACTTTACATAATCAGATTACATGCGAAAAGAAAAAGCAAGTTTCACGCGGAAAAGATCTAGCGTGGCGAGGATTTTGGGATTTTAGGAAAAAGATTTTGTTTCCTAAAATATTAGGCATATTCTATTGGCCTAATTTTTTGGGATTTATTTTCGGATACTTATCAAATTCTATTATAATTAGGATTTCTTTCCGGTTTAGATTTACATTCTAAATAAGGTTTTATTGTTTTATAGAAATAGGAATTTCTTTTCCAAATTGATTTCTACTTAGAAATTAGGGTTATGGTTTGTAATTCCTATTAGGATTAGAATAATTTGTTCTATTGTTATTAGGATTTGGATTGTTTTGAGTAGTATAAATAGAGGTCTAAGTTAATGTAATCAAATACAATTATCATTATTCATTATTGATATATTTGTGAGGTTATTCTCTACTTTTGGTTCTTTGAAGAATTCTAAGTATTTTTCTTAGTTATTTCTTTGAGATTCAATTTGACTTATCATACAACAATTCATAGTTAGTTGTGTGGCGTCTTCTGCATCGATCAATCGTCGATTATCTGAGATTACCGCTTGATATAAGCGAGGGTCAAGGTGTCGTTGGTGTCCATTCAACGCAGTAATTCGAAATGAGCAATTGTACCAAGATTAAAATCTACATATAGGCGAGGAGTTAAGGTGTTGCAAGCAATTCACCCAACATTTGTGTTAGAAGCGATCGGTCGGAGGTGTGGATCGAGTAGTGATTTTGAAAAAGTTAGAGAAATCAAATCCTATATATAGGAAATTCGCCATATTTTCTCAAGGAAAGTGGCTGAATCCTACCGACGATAGGATTCGGTGTAAAAGAGGAAAAACAAATAGAATCCCTAATATCTTCTTCCACCAAACAAAGCACCACCGATCAAATGAAGTACCAAAATTGACAATCAAAATGGACAAAAATCAAAACCCACCAACATATCTAGAAGTCAAAAGCAACCCAAAAAATTTATAATTTGTTCATTGAACAATGAAATCAAAAAGAAAAAAAGTGTGCGTGAAGATAGATCGGAATGAAGATGAGCGAGTTTGAAGACCCCACACCAGATTATTGAGAGAAAGCTTAATGAGAGATAAAAATTAATTGGGTGAAGATGAAGACTCACGTAACCTTACATCCGCTTCGACTTCAACCTCTTTGTTGAACCTTTTGGCTTTCTTGAATTGCCCTATGTTGGTGTGGCGCCCTCGGACAAACGTTGTTGGTCGGGTTTTCACCGCAAATGAGTCCCTCCGAATGTAAATTTCGAGGTTCAATTGGGTTTTGGTTCGGTGATGGAAGAAGAGCATGAATTTGGGGATCTTCAAGGAATGCTTTTTATTTGTAAAAGCTAAAAGAATAGAAGAAGAGAAGAGGGGAAATCCATCGACGAAAAGAATCGGAAGAGGAAGATGTGTAAGAGCTTGAAAGAAGAGGAGAGGAGAAGAGGGGAAATCCATCGACGAAAAGAATCGGAAGAGGAAGAGGAAATGAAAACCCCAACGTCAATTAGGAATTTGTATCAATTAGAAAGAGTTAATTAATGGATGGAAGAGGAAGATAAAAATAAAGTTATAAATTGATTTTAATTAGGAATTTGCAAATTAATTTGAAAATATATCAAATTGATTTGAAATTGATTTCAAATTAATTTTGAAAAGATAGCATTTATTGTATTTATATATAAGTATTGATTGGATACTGAAAGAGATTGATTGATACATAAATTGGCCAGTAAGTTACCCACTACTACTCCTCTCATTCCCAAAATGACGATTTTTAATAAATTTATTTAGTGTTTTTTTTAATATTAGTTAAAAATGTAATACTTGTGACATGCATGATAATATTTAGGGTGAGCAAGAAACAAAATTAGAATCGAAATCGCATTAAAAATTGTACAAATCGCACCAACGATTTTGACATATGTGACGATTTTAGGTGGGTTGAAAAAACCAAATTTACAGTTTTAATTTGGTTACTAGCCAAAATCGCACCATATTGATAGTGTAACTTATAATGTTTCTAACTCTTTGTATTATGATTGTAATATTATTTTAATATGATCTTTGTTAACAATATGTTGTAATATGATTGATCTACTCTTAGTAACAATATGTTGTAATATGGTAGAGTAGTCTGTAAATTATTACAGCATTGTTAATAAGAATATTATAACATATTGTTAATAAGAGTCGGTAGCAAAGATTATATTTAGCTTTTGTTTACTCTACAATATTCTACTTTAATAATTTACACCATATTACTCTATTATATTTAGTTTTTGTTTAGACAAAACATTATAACTAAGGTTATATGTTATCAAAATAATATTTAATTTATTGTGTGATGCTAAATTGTTAATTTAAATTGTATAAAATTTTATTGTTTCAGTTGGTTTTGGAACAAAAATCGCATCACACCAATTACAAACAATTTCATGTGCAATTTTGAATATATCAAATCGTACCTAAGCAGTTTCGTGTACGGTTTGAATTTCAAATCGCACCATGCATGCTCACCCCTAATAGTATTGAATTAGCTAAAAATAAAAGTAACAACATGTTAAAAAATTTATGCCACTCTATAATCTAAAATTTAAAATGTATCTCTAAGTTGATGTCACTCTATAATCTAAAATTCAAAATCTAATATGCTTTTCTTTAGTTTAAACTTAGAGATACATTTTAAATTTTAGATTATAAAGTGACATAAATCTATAATCTAAAAAATCAGTTGTCCATCATCTAATTACCATAAAAATGAAAAAAAAAAACATGGCGTGTCAGATTTAATTATAAGTCTCACCTAGTACCAATAAATGTTAGAATTTAAGTCAAATTTAAAGTAAATTTTATTAATTATTTAAAATAAATTCACATATTAATGTGTTATATTGTATAAGTAGTTTAAATTAAGTATTTGAAAATTTAAATTCATGGAATAATGAGTGAGAAATTAACTTTCAAAAATCACCCTTAAAAATGATAATAAATATTTATAAAAAGTTAAGTCTCACATCGGTTAAGAGTTAAACTTTAAATAGGTTTATATACAATAACGTTGCTCTTGTATTTAATCCACAAAGGGCACCTCACGTTTGTGGAAGGAGAGTACCTAATCAAAGCTTGGTTTGAACCCACACGTGCGCCACCACCGACCGGCCAGGACGATGCTCGCGGTTTGTGGGTTTGGGTCATTGTATATATTTTTTAGACAAAATTTATTTTATTTTAGTTATATTATCAATTATCAAAACTATGTCGTTTTGAGAAATATTATTTATTATCATACTACGAAGTATTGAGAAGTGTAATTTGTCTGAACGAAAGCGCTAATACTACATCTTTTTGGAAAACATCTGCTCAAACAGAAGCACCTTTTCTGATAAAACTTAAAATTACGTCGTTTTTGATCCGAACGGATGCTCCCATTCTGCAAAGGCCCAAAAACTAGACCTGACCAAATTAGCCCAGGCCCGCGGGCCGGACCAGGCTGGCCTGTAAAAATTGGGTTTAGGCTTAACTTTTTTAGCTCATAAAAACTTGGGCCATTTTGGCCCGAACCAAATTTAGTCCGGCCCGTTATGGCCCGCAAGTTATTTTTTTAAACAAAATGATGATGTACTTAAGAATCAAACTCAAGACCTCCCCCACTCCTTAAACAAGTGCTCAAATCAACTGATCTACAAAGATTTTTTATTCTAAAATCACTCTATAATTTACTACATCTCTTTTTAATACCTTTTGTTTTATTCAATCATAATCCATCACAAGAATTGATCAAACATAACCGTTTGATTAAGTAAAAATTAATATGCAATCTTCAGATCAAACAAAGTGATCTCAGCCCATTTCACTTCACTTTCTCTCGTCATTTCAAAATCTCTCCCCTATATCTAAAAAACAACTCTCAACTTCATTTTTCTCTCTATTCCCTACCTATTTCTAAACTTAGATCTGGTCATTGTTGTGCTTAGATTCTAGTTGTGTATGATGGGTCTGTAGATTTATTTATTTTGCTAGTTAGTCTGCAGATTTATTTGTTTACATCTCTATTTTTCTTGTTACTTGTGTATATGATATGACTTAATTTTGTAGATTATAATTTGACTACTTGAGATTTGATTACAATTTCAGATTCTAGTTGTGTATGATTTTTGTGAGAGAAGAAACATTGCAATGTGTTTTTCTTATTAAAAAAAAATAGCCCGTAAGCTGGCCCAACCCAACCCTCATATTTTCATCCCAAAAAAAATTAGGCCATTTTGGCCCGATCCACCGACAGCCCTGTCCGTTTGGGCTGGCACGACCCATTTGTTAGGTCTACCCAAAACTACGTCATTTTGACCAAATGGATGTCATGTCATGTCTTTTAATAATCATCCCATGCCATTTCAAGTGTTTGTGTCCAAACTGATAGGTTACTAACCTCTTATAAATAGATTGGGGATTGGGGGTGGGGGTGGGGGGTGGGGTGGGGGTGGGGGGTGGGGGGGGGGTGGGGACAAACCGTAACGCCCCCAAAATAGGTCCATTCCATCCAACCCATTCTGAGTCGCCAAATATATGGTACGGAAAACAACTACAACTTTATTACAACAATTGTCGTGCAAAATACAACAACACATATGCTATGAGTTTGGATACAAATATATACCAACTGTAACACGTCACAATGACACCTTATGTAAGACCCCGAAATTTTTTAAATAAAAGGAATTTCCTTTATTTATTATTTTGAAATAGTAAGGGTTGATTTGATTAATGTGGATAGTTAAGGGTTAAATACGCAAATATTTCAAAATAAGCAAGTGGTTATAAAATATTCATTTTTGTCGGGAATATTCGTTTGGTCGTGGAATATTCAGATCGTCGGAGAATATTCGCATACACAGTAGCAATATGTGTGGGCCTCTTCATAACGGAAAAGCGATTGGATGAGGAGAAAACGACAAAGTTTGGGTGGTTATAAATAACTGGCGTAGTTATTACCAATTAAGATCGTTGGAATACCCGGTGGTTAAAATGATGTCTACGCGTGGTTGCACAAATGGCATGCAGATTGCACAAGTATTGTTGAATTATTGATTCGCACGTAAGATGGCACTACTCAATAATTTTCACGGTGAATTCTTGCTCAATATTTTATTTTATTGATTCAATAATTCTTTGCGTTGATATTTTATATTATTGTTGTTCAATAATTGTCACCGCACAAGATTCCCATTATCGGATCAATAATTCATATTATTTGAATAATATTATTAGAGATAACATTATTGGCAATGTCTAGAAAGTTACATCTGAGAGAGGTTTGGTCACCTAATTGCGGCGCCAGAGAAGGAGAGATCCTTATTGGAAAGCCCCTCTTTCGGAAACTACTGGTTCATTATAATTGTGATTCTCGTAATATTATTTGTGAATAATTAATTATTGATTCATATGATAAGGAAATATTTATTTTATATGAATATAAATGATGGATTTATTTATGTGGTTATTAATGAAGGAATTAATCTTTGAGATGTTTTATTTGTATTTTTTTGCCGGATTGGAGGTATTAAAAGATCAAATCGGTGTTATTATAGCTTTATTGTGTGAGTTATAATATTTAATCAAATACCGTTGGATCGTTGTAATTTTGGATATGTTATACATATATAAGTTGAGTATATGTCCACAAATTTTGAACCGTTAAAATGAACGAATGATTTGTTATAAATTTTAAGAGATGTTTGATTTGGAAAGTAGGGTTATAATTGATTTTGGTGGAAAATTCTAGAATTGAGTGGACCCCACTTGTGGTTGGTGAAGAAATGTGCTGAATTTTATTTCAAATGTGGTGGGTGGCAATAGTAAAGTAAGTAAAGCCATCGTGTAGCAGTCAAGTCCTGCTTTACCGGGCTAACATTTTTCCTATAAATGAAGGCTAAGTTAGAATTGAAAATCACACCGTAAACAAAGTTTTCCTCTTTCTCTCTATATTATCGAGCGTATTTTGTGAGTATTTAGATACTTTGAGAGTTCTTTGTCAAAGATAAGTTTCATTCAAAGATCACTTTGAGCCTTTCCTTCCGAAAGTAATCGATTCTTTGAGGTAAGGGATATTATTTTTTTTCGTAATGATATTATTTCTTCAATATCATTACTTTGAAATGTTGATCCGAGGTTTTATCAAATTTGGAACTTTTTCATGTCTGGGAGTTACTTATTCATGAGTTACTATTCACGAGTTACTATTCATGAGTTACTATTCATGAGTTACTATTATTCACGAGTACTATTCATGAAAGCGTGAAAATGTTTTTTGTGGAATTTCTATCTTTTGGTGTCTGAGTTACTTATTCACGATATCTTGACTATTCACGATATCTGACCTTGATATCTGACATTATTCATCGAAAAATAAAATTTCTTCTTTTCGTCCAAAATATCTATTTTGGATACTAGTTTTGATTGTATCCATGTTTTGATCATTCTTGAATTTTACACAACTATGATTATTTTTTGAGGTGTTGTTGGACATGGATAAAACAAAGTACGAATCCTTAATCCTTAATCCTTGTCATTTTTTTCCTTTGGATTCGATTCTTTAAAAATATTTTTCATCATCCTCGATCTAAAATGATGATATTATTGAATATCTTTGGCCTGTAGTGCAAAGATGAATGATTTCGAAGAATATCTTTGGCCTCAGAAAGTGCAAAGATGAGCGGTGTTGAGATTTATACATCGATCGATGAATATCTTGTTCTGTAGTGCAAAGATGAATATTTGATTTGAGATGAATATTGATTGATGTTACAGGGATAAAATATTGATGATGGATTGTTAAATTCATAGATTATAGTAGATTTCATTCTCTACGTAACTCTTCTATGAATTATTATTTCGCCGCGAATATTGATCTCGAAACTTGTTGCCTATTGTATTCTATCGATTTTTCCTCGTTGGAGACTAACGATAATTTGTTGTATATTATCTTAGTCATAATATTCTTTTACCGGGCTAGTTGAGCTCACCCTTTTCCTTGTTGTTCCATTTTTCTTCTCGGGAGGCGAGAATATAAGCGAGTACAGTAGCGGGGTATGGAATGAAGGTTCTAGAGAGAGTTGTTTAGTAGTCCTCACCATTTTGTAAAATAATGTATCAATAAATGTGATGAGGATTTATTTGAGTATAGATATTGTCAGAAGATAATATTTGTATTCAAACTCACGCTTTATTGTTGTGATAATAAAGTTGTAGTTGTTTCGCACTATGTATTTGGCGACTCGAGAATGGGTTGGATGGAATGGACCTATTTTGGGGGCGCCATACCTTACATAAAGGTATAGTCAAAACCTGCTTTTAGAAATTAGAATCTTTGGGAAGTGCTCAAGAAACCTTCATACATGGGAGGCCATGCTTTTAGGTTATGGTAGATATCATACGCCACGTAATTATCCTTGGTTGACCAATAAACCCCAAAGAAAAACGAGAAGATTACTATCATATTCTTCCCAATGGTGAGTCTTCTCTTGACATATCATTATCTCCATTGTCTCTAATTGGGTATTATACTCCAAACAAACACCAAGATTATATAGGTAGTGCTTGTAAATATACTCAAGAAGTGGATGAAGCACAACCATGTCTTATGATAACACGAGTTTGTATGTCATTAGACATCTTGTATAATAGTGACAAAACACCTTCCAAAGTTGGGTTCACCTCACCTCAACATTTATAGACCACCGCCTATTCCTCGCTATCCCCCGCCGACCCAAACCTACACTTTTATTACGAAAGGAATTGTGAAACAAAAGGGTGAAAGCACAACTAGCTCAAGATAAAGAATATTATGACTAAAGATAAATAAATTATCAATAGTCTTCATCAATAATAAATCAGAGATTTAGAACATATGGTAGATCATAAAACTTTTCAACCATAGTTGCAGCGGAACGAGCAATCCATTAAAAGAGTCAAATAGACTATAAAGTCTATTGTCTTCTCCACGTTAAAAGTCCACCAACAATATTTTATCCTTGTAACATCAATCAACAGTTCCTTTCCACAATCATATGAATAACTCATAATCATAATTGTAATTCTAAATTTCTCTTCTCATCCGGGATGAAGATAATTTTCATCACCGCTTTCTTACCAAACATCAAATATCATGGTTATACCAAATCACAGCCTGCTCATAATCATATTAATAAATTCATCTTGCACCACGGGCCAAAGATATTCATCAACAGATTCATCTTTACACTACAAAGCTAAAGATATTCAACAACATGTGTCATCTTTGCATTACGAGCCAAAGATATTCATCAATAATTCATCTTTGCACTACAGGCTAAAGATATTCAACAACAGGTCATCTTTGCATTACGAGCAAAAGATATTCATCAATAATTCATCTTTGCACTACAGGCTAAGATATTCATCAACAAGTCATCTTTGCACAACGAGCCAAAGATATTCATATATCAAAGAAATACATAATCATTTCAGAAGTTATATAACAATAATTATAACCATGTTGATGAAAGTAGTATGCATACAAGCCAATCATGTTTGATGATAAAGCATATACTTTATAACAATCTTATTCATTTATTAATAAAAAGTATTAATTTATTAAAGGCTTTTAATTATCTACATAATGCTGTTTTATAATATGTGATAAACCCATAGTTTTAAGCAATGCTTTTAGAATAATGATGATGATCATTCTAATGAGATCTAAATTCTTAGAAAGCTTAAAACTAAAATAGTTCCCAATCATTGGATTACTAAATTGGGGATTAGTGAATCCGGATAGATTGGTACATACGTTGCTTGCTCATTGGATGAGGATGATTGATCTCATGATCATTTGTGTGGAGACACTAAAGCAAGTATGTGACGCCCCCAAAATAGGTATACATCACCCATTCTGAGTTGTCAATACATGGTACAGAAACAACTACAACTTTATTATTACAACAAGAAACGTGAGTTTAAATACAAATATTATCTTCTAGACAATATTTATACTCACATAAATCCTCATCACATTTATTGATACATTATTTTACAAAATGGTGAGGACTACTAAACAATCCTTTCTAAAACCTTCATTCCATACCCCGACTCGTACTCGCTATATTCTCGCCTCCTGAGAAGAATGGAACAAAAAGGAAAAGGGTGAGCTCAACTAGCTCAGTAAAGAATATTATGACTAAGATAATATACAACAAATTATCGTTAGTCTTCAACAGGAAAAATTTAATGAATACAATAGACAATAAATTTTCAATCAATATTCGCAATGAAATAATAATTCATTAGAAGAGTTAAGTAGAGAATGCAAACTACTATCTTCTATGTATGAATTTAAAAGTTTATCGCTCTATCTTTTATCCCCGTAACAACAATCAATATACATCCGAATCAAATATTCATCTTTGCACTATGTGCCAAAGATATTCATCAATTGGTCATGTTCATTTAAACACATGTTCATCTTTGCACTACTGTGCCAAAGATATTAATCATCTCCATCATGTTCATCTCAACACTGCTCATCTTTGCACTACACAGCCAAAGATATTCTTCAGAAATCATTCATCTTTGCACCTGTGCCAAAGATATTCTTCAGAAATCATTCATCTTTCAGACTACAAAGCCAAAGATATTCAATAATATCATCATTTAAGACCGAGGATGATGAAAATATTTTTAAAGAAACGAATCCAAAGGAAACAAAATGACAAGGATTAAGGATTAAGGATTCAGTACTTTGTTTTATCCATGTCCAACAATACCCCAAAAATAATCACAAGTGGTGTAAAATTCAAGAATGATCAAAACATGGATACAATCAAAGCTAGTATCCAAAATAGATATTTTGGACAAAAAAGAAGAAATTTTATTTTTTGGTGAATAGCGTCAGATACGTGAATAGTCAGATACGTGAATAAGTGTCAGATACGTGAATAAGTCGTGAGTATACGTGAATAGTAGAATCCGACACCAAAAGATAGAAATTCCACAAAAAACATCTTCACGCTTTCATTAATAAAGACTCGTGAATAAGACTCGTGAATAGTAACTCATGAATAGTAACTCGTGAATAAGAACTCATGAATAGTAACCCCGACATGAAAAAGTTCCAAATTTGATAAAACTTCAGATCAACATTTCAAAGATAATGATATCAAGAAATAATATCATTACGAAAAAATAATATCCCTTACCTCAAAGAATCAAGATTTCGGAAGGAAAGGCTCAAGTGATGCCGAATGAAACTTGTACTAATAAAGAACTCTCAAAGTATCTAAATACTCACAAAATACGCCAATAATATAGAGAGAAAGAGAGAAAACTTTGTTTCGTGTGATTTTCAATTCTAACTTAAATTTCTATTTATAGGAAAATGTTAGCCCAACAAGGCAGACTTGACCACACCGATGGCTTTACTCGCTACTATTGCCACCCACCACATTTGAAATAAAATTCAGCACATTTCTTCATCAACCACAAGTGGGGCCCACTCAATTCTAGAATTTTCCACCAAAATCAATTATAACCCTAATTTCCGAATCAGACACCTCTTAAAATTCATAACAAATCATTCGTACATTTTTAAAGGTTCAAAATTTGTGGACATATACTCAACTTATGTATGTATAACATACCCAAAAATTACCACAATCCAACTATTCGGATTAAAAATTATAATCCCGCAATATATCTCAAAACCCCCGATTTAATTTTTAATACCTCCAACTGTAAAAATATCGATAAAACACCTCAACAATAATTTCTTCATTTATAACCACATAAATAAATCCATCATTTATATCCACATAAAATAAATATTTCTTTATCATATGAATCAATAATTAATTATTCACAAATAATATTATGTAATCACAATTATGACAACCAGCCGCTCCTCAGAAAGAGGGGCTTTCCGATAAGGATTTCTCCATCGGGCGCCGCAATTAGGTGACCAAACCTCTCCTCGATGTAACTTTCTAGACATCGCCAATAATGCTATCTAATAATATTATTTAAATAATATGAATTATTGATCCGATAATGGAGATAATGCAAAGTGACAATTATTGAACAACAATAATATAAAATATCAACGCAAAGAATTATTGAATCAATAAAATAAAATATTGAATAAGAATTCATCGTAAAAATTATTGAGTAAGTGCCTTCACGTAAGGATCAATAATTCAACAATCTGCAATACCGCGTGCTACCAGGCAACCACGCCAGACATCAGTATTTTAACCACCGGTATTCCAACAAATTTTAATTCAGAATAACTACGCCAAGTTAATTTTTAACCAACTTATATTTGTCGCTTTCTTCATCCAATCGCTTCCGTTATGGGGCCCACACATGGTCGCTACTGGCTGCATTTAATATTCCCGACACAAGCATTTAATATTCCACCACCAAACTAATATTCCCTAACAAAATGAATATTTTATAACCACTGCTTATTTTGAAATATTTATGATTTAACCCTTAACTATCCACATTAATCAAATCAACCCTTACTATTTCAAAATAATAAATAAAGGAAATTCCTTTTATTTAAAAAAATTTCGGTCTTACAACCTCCCTCCTTATGAAATTTCGTCCCTCGAAATCGACGACGACGACTGGTGTTTCAAAAGGTGAGGATACCTCGCTTTCATTTCCGCTTCCAATTCCTGTGTCATTTCTCTATAGATGATTCCTCCACAAAACTTTAACTTGTGGGGTACGACTTTCTTCAAGTAGGACATGCTCCTTCCTATCCAAGATCTTGATAGTACCTCCTCACACGTTAAGTCTTCGCTATCTCGTCCTGGTTCTAACTCAATAACGTGGTTCGGGTCTTTCACATATTTACTTAAGTATGAGATATGTGAAACACATTATGAACACGAGACATACTTGAGGTAACGCAAGTCTATAAGCTACATTTCCTACTTGGTCAAGAATTTGAAATGGACCAATAAATCGTGGATCGAGCTTTTCTCTTCCCAAATCTTGTAACTCCCTTCCATGGAGCAACTCGCAACAATACATGATCCCCTACATTAAATTCCACGCCCTTTCGATGAAGATCCGCATAACTCTTTTGTCGATCTTGAGCCGCTTCAGTATACGTTGTCGAATTATTTGGATCTTTTTCAGAGTCATACGCATTTAACTCGGGTCCCAACAATGTTGCTTTCACCCACCTCATCCCAACATATCGAGAACGACATTTTCGCCCATATAATGCTTCAATGGAGCCACACCTATACTTGCTCGATAATCGTTGTTGTAGGAGAATTCCACCAATGGTAAATACTTATCCCAACTACCTTGAAGTCTCAGGACACGTAGTCTTAATAAATCTTCAAGAGTTTGAATAGTCCTCTCGATTGTTCGTCCGCTTGGGGATGGTATGTCGAACTAAATCGCAAAACTGCGCTCATAGCTTTTTGCAAGCTAACCCAAAATCTTGAAGTGAATCTTGGGTCACGATCCCAAACTATGGATATAGCATGCCATGTAACCTCACAATCTCATTTACGACATATACTAGCAAGACGCTCAAGGAATAAGTCTCCAGACGGCAAGAAATGAGCAGATTTGGTTAATCTATCAACAATAACCCAAATAGCATTGATGCCTTGAGAAACCGTAGGAAGACCCAGAACGAAATCCATGGTAATGTGTTCCCACTTCCATTCGGAATCTCAAGTGGTTGCAACGGACCCTTAGGTACTAGATGCTCCGCCTTTACACGCTTAGCAAGTTAAACACATCGAGATAAACTTTGCAATCTCTCTCTTCATATTATTCCACCAAAATATATGTCAAGATCACGATACATTTTAGTACTTCCGGGATGGATTGCAAATGGTGTATTGTGTGCCTCCATCATAATCTTGTACTTCAAATCGTAGTCGTTAGAACACAAAGTCTAGAGTGGACTCAAGTATTCCTTCTTCATCAATTCTCGCCCTAATAGCTCCTTCTTGTACTTTCTTCTTCATACGCATGACGCCTCCGGCCCAAGTGGCTCGAGCAACCTTAACTTTTTCTATTAAAGTTGGCTCTACGCAGATACTTGACATCATCGCACTCGCTCCCACATATGATCTTCTACTCAATGCGCCGCCTACCACGCTCGCTTTTACCGTGATGGTATCAATAGTGTGGTCGTAGTCTTTCAATAGCTCGAGCCAACGCCGCCGCAAGATGTTGAGTTCTTTTTGAGTGAAGAAATATTTAAGGCTTTTATGGTCCTAATATATCTCCACTTTCTCCCCATATAGATAGTGCTCCATATCTTTTAATAATAAAACGATCACGCTAACTCTAGATCATGAAAGTAGGATAATTCCTCTCATACTCTTTAAGTTGTCGCGAGGCATAAGCTATGACTTTCCCACGTCGTGCATGAGAACACATCCTAACCCTTTGCCTCAAGCATCATCAGAGATAACAAATCCATCCGAACCAGATGGTATTGTTGTAACAAAAGCCAAATAAGTCTCCTCTTAAGCTTTGGAAACTTTTCTCGCATTCTTCATCGCCCTAAACGAATTTCAGATCCTC
The DNA here is from genome assembly GCA_020205615.1 of Panax quinquefolius. Taxonomy (NCBI): domain Eukaryota; kingdom Viridiplantae; phylum Streptophyta; class Magnoliopsida; order Apiales; family Araliaceae; genus Panax; species Panax quinquefolius. The sequence continues at coordinate 143,654,781 of CM035167.1, forward strand.
CTTCGAAAGTTAATGAAGTTAATGGAGTAGCGATTCGAGAAAACCCTTCCACTTAATCTCCGATAATAACCCGCCTAAGCCCAAAAGCTACGATTTCAACCACCGACTTTTATCTGTTCTAACTTCAGATTGCTTCAATCTTCACGGATCAACAGATACTCCATGTTTTGACACCACATGCCCAAGAAAGGCTACTTCTCGCCGTAACTCGTGATTTCTTCAATTTGGCATATAGTTGGTTTTCACGAAGCCTTTGAGTACCAAATTTCAAATGGTGCTCATGATCTTCACGACTTTTGGAATATATAAGGATGTCATCAATAAAGACAACAACGAATCGATCCAAATATTCCTTGAATACTCGGTTCATCATATCCATGAAAGTCATAGGAGCATTAGTTAGTCCGAAAGACATGACTAAGAATTCATAATGCCCATACCGAAGTTCTCAAGGCGCCTTTGAATATCCTCATTCTAATTTTCAAATTGATGATATCCGTAATCTAAGATCGATTTTTGAAAAGAATTGTGCCCTCAGAATCGGTCAAACAAGTCATCAATACGAGGTAGAGGATACCTATTCTTGATGGTGACATGGTTCAATTCCCCGATAGTCAATACAAAGTCGCGATACTCCCCGCCTTTCTTTTTTACAAATAAAACAGAGCACCCCAAGGAGATGTACTCAGATTTAATGAAACCGATGTCCAACAATTCTCGTAGTTGGACCTTTAACTCCTCAAGTTCAATAGAGCCATTCGATATGGGGTTTTAGAAATGGGCTTTGTACCAGTTCAAGATCAATAAAGAATTCAACTTCACGCTCGGGGTAGACCGGAAGTTCTTCAGAAATACGCCAGAAAGTCAATAACAACAGAATATTATTCAAATTTGACGTGTCTTTATTCAAATTCATAACATGGGCTAAGAAAGCTTGACATCCGCTTTTTCAATAAACGAATAGCTTTATGATTAGATATGATAGTGATTGATTTTAATGGTTTAGTTGCTTGAATTGCATAACAAAGTTGGTTAGAATATGAAAACTAACAACCTTACTAAAACAATCAATTTTGGCATGATGAGTAGTTAACCAATCAATCCCTAAAATCACATCAAAAGCAAGTATCTTTAAAGAGATAAGGTCAACGGTGTAAGGTGATGGTGCCAACTTGAATCAAACAAGATTTATAAACAAATGGATGTGATGAAAGTTTCTCCTAACGGAGTTTCCACAGATAGGTCAAAGTCTAATTTCTCCGAGTCAAGTTTAAACGCTGAGCACATGCAGAGAGATAAATGAATGGGTAAGACCCAGATCAAGTAAGGTATAAACTTCGCAAGAATTTATAAATAGCTTACCCGTGATCACCTCGCTTGGGTTCCTCGATTATGACCACCACAACAAACGCTTCTTCCCTAATCGCTGACTTTTGACTTTTTCGGGATGTTTTTCGAGTCACCGTCCCTCATTGAACTAGGTTTCGCCATCAGATAATCTCGAGCGATATGTCCTTCCTTTCCACAACTATAGCATACCTTGAACTGTCAGGGCGCTTTGACCGATATGTCCCTCTTTTCCGTGATTTGTAATATACGACCGGTGGGTCGCTTCTCCTCCCTTAGAACCGCTTCACGCAAGACTGCTGCCTTCACATAGTCGTTGTTAAATCTCTCTTTAAAATCTCCTCCCGACTCGCTTCTTCGCTTTACGACGACCATGATTACCACCAGAGTGGTTACCATTTCATTCTCTGCTTTCGCTTTTCTCCGCAGTTATCATTATTCGCTGATCGCCATCTCGTACGATCCTCGTTATGGTCCTCACCGACTGCATTTCAAGTATCTCGCCTAATAATTGAGCCCTGCTTACAACATCCAATAAAGAGAAAGTTTATGAGAAATGAGATATCGACGACGCCGGGTTTCAAACCTCTAAGAAACATCCGCCATATCGCTCCTCATTCTCCACCAAATGAGGTGCAAACCGATAACTCGCAAACTTTGCCTCGCATCGAGACACCGCCATGTTGTTTTGCTCTAACTGATGAACTCCACTTCCTTCATACGACTAACACTTTCGTGAAAGTATTTGTCATTAAATAGTCTCTCTCAAACGCCTCCCAAGACACGCCGAAAAGTTACGGATGGGTACGCTTCACGCATCTCACCAAGAGTTCCGCCGCCACTTAACATAAAGGTGGCGAATGGAACCTTCGTTCTCCGCATCCCAAGACATCGAATATCTTGGTAATTTGTTTGACCCATGTTTCCGCCATGATCGGATCCGCTTTCCTTAAATTCGTGGTCCCAACTCTTTGAACCGCGTCATTGTGACAACCCGTGAATTGCTATCATTTCCTCCAGATTTTGAACACGAAGTCTCCTCATTCGATTTTGCATGAATCGCAAAAAGCTTCTAAACATCCCCTCGCTCATCATCCGCCATGGTGTTGTTTCACAGGAGGAACATTGCCACTGTCACAGACGCTCTCCTCGCTGGTAAAGACAGCATCTCCACGGCCTCATTTACTCCATCATTAATATTCTCACCGACATTCTCAACACCGCCATAAAACAAGGGTTAATTAAGGAAATCAATATATCACATAATATCCCTATATATCGACCAACCAACAAATAAGCTTAGTAGACACACTAAATAAGGATTTACTGCTCTCCCTCCTAGTTCTATTCCCCGATCTCCGCCAGAGATCATATCCCTAAGCTCGATACCAACCGCGACGCCCCAAAATAGGTATACATCACCCATTCGAAGTTGTCAATACATGGTATGTAAACAACTACAACTTTATTATTACAACAAGAAACTGTGAGTTTAAATACAAATATTATCTTCTAGACAATATTTATACTCACATAAATCCTCATCACATTTATCGATACATTATTTTACAAAATGGTGAGGACTACTAAACAATCCTTTCTAAAACCTTCATTCCATACCCCGACTGCATACTCGCTTATATTCTCGCCTCCCCGAGAAGAATGGAACAAAAAGGAAAAGGGTGAGCTCAACTAGCTCAAGAAAGAATATTATGACTAAGATAATATACAACAAATTATCGTTAGTCTTCAACAGGAAAAATTTAATGTAATACAATAGACAACAAATTTTCAATCAATATTCGCAATGAAATAATAATTCATTAGAAGAGTTAAGTAGAGAATGCAAACTACTATCTTCTATGTATGAATTTAAAAGTTCATCGCTCATCTTTTATCCCCTCAGAACAACAATCAATATACATCTCGAATCAAATATTCATCTTTGCACTATGTGCCAAAGATATTCATCACTGGGTCATGTTCATTTAAACACTGCTCATCTTTGCACCACAGCCAAAAGATATTAATCAATGGTCATGTTCATCTCAACACTGCTCATCTTTGCACTACATGTGCCAAAAAGAAATCATTCATCTTTGCACTACACAGCCAAAGATATTCTTGAAATCATTCATCTTTGCACTATGTGCCAAAGATATTCAATAATATCATCATTTAAGACCGAGGATGATGAAAATATTTTTAAAGAACGAATCCAAAGGAAACAAAATGACAAGGATTAAGGATTAAGGATTCGTATTTTGTTTTATCCATGTCCAACAATACCCCAAAAATAATCACAAGTGGTGTAAAATTCAAGAATGATCAAAACATGGATACAATCAAAGCTAGTATCCAAAATAGATGTTTTGGACAAAAAGAAGAAATTTTATTTTTTGGTGAATAAAGTCAGATACGTGAATAAAGGTCAGATACGTGAATAAGACCGATATACGTGAATAGTAAATCCGACACCAAAAGATAGAAATTCCACAAAAAAACATCTTCACGCTTTCACTTAATAGTACTCGTGAATAAGAACTCGTGAATAAGAACTCATGAATAAGAACTCGTGAATAAGAACTCATGAATAGTAACCCCAACATGAAAAAGTTCCAAATTTGATAAAAACTTCAGATCAACATTTCAACATAATGATATCAAGAAATAATATCATTACGAAAAAATAATATCCCTTACCTCAAAGAATCAAGATTTCTAAGGAAAGGCTCAAGTGATGTCGAATGAAACTTGTCGATCAACAAAGAACTCTCAAAGTATCTAAATACTCACAAAATACGCTCAATAATATAGAGAGAGAAAGAGAGAAAACTTTGTTTCGTGTGATTTTCAATTCTAACTTAGCCCTCTATTTATAGAAAATGTTAATTCACCAAGCAGACTCGACGACTGCCACCGATGGCTTTTACTCGCTACTATTGCCACCCACCACATTTGAAATAAAATTCAGCACATTTCTTCACCAACCACAAGTGGGGCCCACTCAATTCTAGAATTTTCCACCAAAATCAATTATAACCCTAATTTCCAATCGACACCTCTTAAAATTCATAACAAATCATTCGTGCATTTTTAACGGTTCAAAATTTGTGGACATATACTCAACTTATGTATGTATAACATACCCAAAATTACCATTAATCCAACGGTCGGATTAAAAATTATAATCCCCGCAATATATCTCAAAACCCCCGATTTAATTTTTAATACCTCCAACCGGTAAAAAATACGAAAAAAGATAAAACACCTCAACAATAATTTCTTCATTTATAACCACATAAATAAATCCATCATTTATATCCACATAAAATAAATATTTCTTTTATCATATGAATCAATAATTAATTATTCACAAATAATATTACGTAATCACAATTATGACAACCAGCCGCTCCTGTGAAAGAGGGGCTTTCCGATAAGGATTTCTCTCTCATCTGGCAAGTAATTAGGTGACCAAACCTCTCCTCGATGTAACTTTCTAGACATCGCCAATAATGCTATCTAATAATATTATTTAAATAATATGAATTATTGATCCGATAATGGAGATAATAATGCAAGTGACAATTATTGAACAACAATAATATAAAATATCAACGCAAAGAATTATTGAATCAATAAAATAAAATATTGAACAAGAATTCATCGTAAAAATTATCGAGTAAGTGCCTTCTTACGTAAGGATCAATAATTCAACAATATCGTGTAATACCGTGCATCACGCGCAAACCAACGCCAGACATCAGATTTTAACCAACCGGTATTCCAACAGCCTTAATTCGGTGAATAACTACGCCGTTAATTTTTAACCAACTTATATTTGTCGCTTTCTTCATCCAATCGTTTCGTTATGGGGCCCACATATTGGTCGCTACCGTCCGCATTTAATATTCCCCGACAAAGCATTTAATATTCCACCACCAAACTAATATTCCCCGATAAAATGAATATTTTATAACCACTTGCTTATTTTGAAATATTTATGATTTAACCCTTAACTATCCACATTAATCAAATCAACCCTTACTATTTCAAAATAATAAATAAAGGAAATTCCTTTTATTTAAAAAATTTTTGGTCTTACAAAGTATGAAAGGTGCTTATTAGAGAATAAGTTCATCGAACGTGGCTCGCTAAGGAATACCTAATGGAGTTTTATTTGCTCGTCATCAGAATTTCAGTAGTGATAGTAGTACAAGTAATCCTTGGACTTGAGATCATCATAGTATCTTGTGTATGATGAATTATACTTTGACTTATTCCTTAAGACCCTTAGGGTATATCAAAGGGTATGCTTGGGTATAATAAGTTGCATATGGAGATAATGTATGATCAATAAAGAATCTACCACTTCTAATAAAGAAGAGAAATGTCCTATGTGATTCGATAAATGACAACCCAAAGAGTCCTTGGTTAAGGCAGAATGAAATTAGAAAGGAGTTTCTAATTTGCATTATTTGGAGTTGTGCATTTAAGGATCGAAAATACATATAATTAAATAAAATAAGACTTGATAAATTCCATGTCTTATATTTAATCGGGACATTGTATGGTGGAAGGATTGAATTGATGCAGAACTATTTACTCAAAGGTTTTTTTATGATTAATGTTGAAATCTATATTATTTGGAAAGTCGTTGATCGCTAGGAGGCTTATCCCTATCAGTAGAATAAATATTATTTATTTAAATAAATTAATTATTTAATTTATTTATTTAAATAAGATTAGAATTGTTCTAATTGATTTATTCACAACCGGTTTAATATGGAGAACCTAAAAGGGTCACACCATAAAAGAAAGAATAATTATTTAAGAAGTTAATGGCATAATCGTAATAATATGTTAGTATATTTAATTTAATTTATGGTGATAGAATAAATTAAATAGCTTAATATTTATTATTTAATATTTTAGAAATATTAAATATAAATTAATAAGAGGAGTCTTATTAATATTATTACAATTATTATTATTTTAATTTCTAAAAGAGTTTAGGAATTAATTTAATATAAGTATTTCATTCATTCCTAATTGGATTAGGAAGGAAAATTAGTTAAAGGAGTTTTAATTAATTATCCCTAATAAGATTAGGAGCTTAATTAATTAAAAGAATTTAATTAATTAAATAAAACTCAATTCCTTAATTGTTAAGGTGGGTTGTCCACATCTATTAATAAGAGGAGTCTTATTATGGGTGAGGTGGTTGACTTTTACAACCACGTAATAATTCCAATTTGTTGGAGAAGACGCCTTTTTCTATAGAGATAGGAAAATTAGGGTTTGAGCTAATACCCCTTCTTCTTGAATTCCAATTCTTCCTTGGTGGATCACCTCTGAGGCCAAAAACACATGGGTGGCTAACGTTGATCAAAGGAAGGAACCAAACCCGGTGGATTCAAGTTGAACGCGAAAAGGATCGAGGTGAACTTGTACCGAGGAAGCTCGATCTTCAAGGGTATGATTTTATTCTTTATCTTTTCGTTTAATTAATAATTGTGCATAAAGGGTGATCCGGGTATATGGTTTGTAAATTTTTAAACTCTGATTTATCTCGATTCCGCTTAATTTTTGCAATTTGATTGCGTTCTTGAATATTACAAACCTAACAGTGGCATCAAAGCCAAACCTTTATGCAAATTATTAATTGTTTGATTTAATATGTATGTTGATATGTGTTTAGAACAATTTTATTGGGCATAATTTTATTGTATAAAATTTTTTAAATAAAAAAAAAAAAAAGGAGCCGAAATTATATATTTTTTTTCTTGCGGACTGTTGAAAAGAAATGTTTATTTAATATTCCATGATTCGCGTGATTTGTATGAATCAGATTATATAATATATCACGTGGGTAATGGTTTCAATAAGATTACTTCACTTTTATTATGAATCATAAAATAAGAATCTCCTGAAGCATGATTTAATTATTATATATATAAATTAGTTATATATATATATATAATACTTCTGTACAGTGTGATTCACGGGTTGTTAACATTTTTTAAAGAGGGGCAGTGCACGGTTTTATATAATATATATATATATTGATTATTATATATTATATATATAATAGTTATATATATACTATATATATATATATATATATTATTCTTAATTATTTTATAATTAAAATAAAATGTTAATTTTAATTTTAAAATAAAAGGTTTATTTTAATATTAAAATATAAAGTTTATTTTAATTTTAAAATTAGAATTTCATGCTAACTAATTAGAGTTGGAATTGGATTCCATGATAACTAATTGGAGTTGAAATTGGATTTTATTTTTCTAAAATAAAGGAGTTTATTTGTGAATCAGTAAGTAAATCCATCTTTCCTTAAATAAAGGAGTTTATTTAGATATGAAATAAGATTTCATATTATTCAAAATAAAAGAGTTTATTTGTGAATAGGAAAGAGAATCCATGTTTCCTTAAATAAAGGAGTTTATTTAAATATGAAATAAGATTTATATTATTCAAAATAAAGGAGTTTATTTGTGAATAGAAAAGAAAGTGTTTCCTTTAATATTTTTTTTATATGGAATCGATTCCATAATTAATTAAAATAAAGGAGTTTATTTTGATTAAAATTTTGATTAAAATAAAATAGTTTATTTTATTCAAAATTAGATAAATTAAAATAAAATAGTTTTATTTTGATTTTAATTTGGATTAAAATAAAGGAGTTTATTTTGATTCAAAATAGATTTTATACTAACTAAAGTTGCCCATTAAATGATATCAATATATATATTAAATGTTTATTATTCATGAGATGAATGTTATTTATCGATGCATATGGTGATGTGTATGATAATAAATGGGATTGATTATGGACTATCGACCAATATGATTGGATTTTATTTTAGTTGGATGCATGAATGTATGGGTTTTATTAAATGGGGTCTCACAGACTCGCCTTCTCTAATTTTTCTTAATGTAAATTCTATCTCTCTCTCCTATGTACTTCCCCTCGATGCCGATCAAGGTTTCTATTTATTTTAAATAGTTTTGTAATAGAATAGTTAGAATTAATTTTGAAGAATTAGAGATCAAGGAGCAAAGGAGCGCTTGAAGACCCGCTTTGTAATGGAGCCCGAGTTTAAATGTAATAGTTATATTTAAATATTGTTTCTTGCACCCCCAGGGTTTGACCTTTTGGTTCACTTGGTGGCTCTAGTGAACCAAACTAGAATAAAAGTCCATAATCAATCCGTAGAATATAGAATTCTATATGTGCATGCTTATACTATATATATTATATATTATGCAAACATGCTTCGCATGTTCATTAATACGACGACGATTTTATATATATATGTGTATGCGCGCTTAAACAAGATGAGAAAAATTTAATAACAAAAACCCTCAAATTTTTTATATTAAGTCCTGAGCGCTCAAAAGATATTTGAATATCGAACGTCGCTTTCTAGCATGATAAAATTAATAGAGTATTAAATATTTAATATGAGTTTGTTGTGTCACCACAAGGCAAGTATTAAGTATTTAAGATGTTAATTTATCACATTTGATGCTTATAAAGAAAATTGAACAATATTGTTTTGTTGTGTCACCACAAGGATGATATTTTTTTTTTTGAATATATGGAGTGTTAGGTCGGACTTAACTTGAGTAATTTTGATTCGGATGTGCCACCACTGATCAAAATAATCTAAGAGGCAAAAGAAAAGGAGTTCAGATAGTTGATGTAATTGACAAAAGTTGTCTACCTATTTATTTATATATAGTTTATTGTGTCACCACAAGGCTATATACATTTGAAATGAGATCCTTATTCTCACTAGCAAATCTTTAATTAGATTTTGCCGAACTATATAAGTGAGGGTAATATAGTTTGAAGAAAATAGTGGGAGATACCAATTTAAAACAAGACCTAAATTATTTTGGCAATTAATAAAAAAGAATGTATGTTAAAATGTTGTTAATTACAAATTCATTTACGTAATTTTACAATGTCTAAATTACTATCATCGCGAAGCATATTAGATGTTAAGTTAATCGTAATCAATTAAACGGATTGGTTAAGGAAATTGAGAAAAGTTCTCATGGCCGGCCGAAAAACTATCTTATGTCCTTAATACGCTTATCCTCGCAATGGTTGCGCATAATGCCTCGAGGAAGAGATTGCTACTTTTAGAAAGTGGCAAGATGATGCATGATTGGCTCAACGATCATGCTCGCATCCACGAAGTAACGAGCTTCAGCCACAAGATGAAACTATGGATGCTCCTACTATATTCCCCGCACATCAAGTAGTTGATGGTGAGGAAAGTAGGACCGATAGATATCGACATATCTAAGGAGCTCTTCCGATCTAGAATGGCCAATGGCACTATAAGATGCATAAAAAGTTCTTAACATAATCAATTTGATTGATCAATTAGGACAACCGGTTTTGTCATGGATGGAGAGTTGAGCCAAGATTTGATCTTGCACTCACTCCAGGACTCTTTCACAATTGTTGTGAATTTTTCATATGAACAAGCTAGATATCAGCTTTGTTGATTTGCTTAACATGTTGAAAAATGATGAGAGTCACTTTCCAACCAAGAAAGACCATGTCTTATTGGTAGGGGCCAAAGGATCTTCTGAAAAGAAGAATGATTCAAAGAAGGTATATAGAAAGGCAAAAACAAAGGATAATAAGAACAAAACTGATACGGATAGCAAAGGAGTTTGCTTCCACTATAATAAACCTGGACACTGGAAAGGAACTGCGAGAAGTATCTTGCAGAGTCTAACCAAAGAAGCTTAGTGAAGTTTCGGTTACAATACAGTTTTTGTTCATGATTGAAATAAATTTTTTTTTAAGTCAAGGTTCTACTTGGGTATTAGATACCGATTTTGGTTATCATAAATATAGATTTATGAAGGGACCAAGCAAAAGTAGAAAGCTAAACAAATATAAGTAATTCTATGTGCGGAAAATGTAGCAAAGGTTGCCATATTAGCCATAGAAACTTATAGTTAAATACTTACTGAGCAAATCTATTAAGTCAATAAGTTGTTATTGTATTCCAGTTCTTGTTAAAAATATTATTTTCATTTTATTGTTGGACAATGAAATCTTTGGTATTATAATTAAGAACAATTGTTGTTCTATTTATAATAATAATGTTTTGTATAGAACTGGAATATTACTTAATAAATTTTGTATACTTGACTTACTTGAAAATAATTTTGCATATTGAACAAATTAGTATAAGAAAAGGAGATGATCATTCAAAGAGTTGAATGTATGTATTTGTTGAAATACAAGTGTGAATTATTTGAAAGGTTCAAAGAATTCAGAAGTGAAACAAATTGGCAAAGTATTAAGATTCTTTGATTAGATCAAGGAATAAATACTTGTGCAATAAGTTTCTAGATCATCTCAAATGGTTTTCTCATAATGGATGCATCTTGATACGCAATAATTGATTGATGTATCTGAATGGAAAAATCGTACCTTGTTGGACATGGTGCGGTCCATAATGATTTTACCGACATTCCAGTATTCTTCTAGAGTCATGTCCTAGAAATGGCTATATATCTACAGAAATGGTAACCTCAAAATCCGGCCCCAAGACTCCATAAAAGTTATGGACAGGAAGGATTCCTAATCTTAAGTATGTTAAGATAAGGGGTTGTCCAACTTATGTGAAAAGGTTTCAAAGGATAAGCTTGGGACAAGATTTGACAAGTACAATTTATGGGACATCCTAAAGTAAGTTTAGGGTATATGTTCTATAATCCTACTTAAGAAAAGGTATTTGTTATGTAAACACGCGCGCTTCTAAGATAAATGTGTTTATTATCAAGGGGCTAGTGGGAGGATAATAGATCTTGAAAAGTTCAATAACCACAAAACACTATAAGTCAAATAAGAGGAACTCAGTAGATAGACCTATTGCATCACAACCTAATCAGAATCTCGAATAATCATCAAGATACCTAGGAGGTATGGATTCATCATAGATGATGATGATGAGGTACTCATCATGAAGATGATGATCCAGCTTACATACGATGAGGTAAGAGTTCTAAGGTGTACAAAAGGGACGATTGGGGAGCGCCCGTGACATTCCTAATATTATATGTTGATATACTACGGATAAGGAATGACATACCAATGCTACAATCAAGAAGATAAAGTTGTCTAATCATTCCTCCATGAATGATTTGGAAGAGTATCTTAATCGGGGATATAAATCTATATAGATAGATTTAAGAGGATGCTCGACTTAACCCAAGGAACGTATATTCATTTGATGCTAAAGTCGTTTAGCATGGAAAACTCCAAGAGATGTCTCATGTCGATGAGCTATGGAGTGTATCTCTCTTAATAGTCCCCACACAGACTCGAAAAAAAGAGAAGTCGTGATTTAAGTGATCATCATGTATGCAATGAAATATACGAGACTTGATGTCGATCACCATATTCGGAGAAGTTCACTATGAGTCGGTGAAAACATCTTAAAGTGCTTAACCGACACTAAGGATGTGATCATATTCATGGTGGGTCTAAATTAAAACTAGAGGGCTTAACAGACTTAAGTTTTTCGAGATGCATGCACTAAGATGACGTAAAAATCCACTTTAAGGTAAAGCGTTATCTTGAATAGTTGGTGCAGTTGAATCGAAAGGTTCCAAACAAAGAAAGAGTTCTTTGGATTAGTGATAAAGACAAAGTATATAGCTATAAATGAAGTCGCAAGTTGATTGTTTGGATTAAAAGTTCATTACGTAACTAGGAATAGTTCCTAAGTCTCATCTTGGATCTAAACATGTGTTGTGGCACTTTAATTTGATTATTAGAATCATTGAAAGATGGGAAATCACTATAGAGATGGTGGACTCTCAAGAACAACATTACATATCCATTAACTAAAGCTTATCCCAAACAGGATAATCGCCACTTGCAGAAGAAGAGTATAAGATACAAATGGCGATTGGCTTTAGTGCAAGTGGGAGATTGAAAGTAGTATGCATACAAGCCAATCATGTTTGATGATAAAGCATATACTTTATAACAATCTTATTCATTTATTAATAAAAGTATTAATTTATTAAAGGCTTTTAATTATCTACATAATGTTTGTTTTATAATATGTGATAAACCCATAGTTTTAAACAATGCTTTTAGAATAATGATGATGATCATTCTAATGAGATCTAAATTCTTAGAAAGCTTAAAACTAAAATAGTTCCCAATCATTGGATTACTAAATTGGGGATTAGTGAATCCAGGATAGATTGGTACATACGTTCTTTGCTCATTGGATGAGGATGATTGATCTCACGATCATTTGTGTGGAGACACTAAAAGCAAGTATGTAGGTGCTTATTGGAGAATAAGTTCATCGAACGTGGCTCGCTAAGGAATACCTAATGGAGTTTTATTTGTTCTGTCAATAGAAATTCTGTAGTGATAGTAAGACAAGTAATCCTTGGACTTGAGATCATCATAGTATCTTGTGTATGATGAATTATACTTTGACTTATTCCTTAAGACCCTTAGGGTATATCAAAGGGTACGCTTGGGTATAATAAGTCGTATAATGGAGATAATGTATGATCAATAAAGAATCTACCACTTAATAAAAGAAGAGAAATGTCCTATGTGATTCGATAAATGACAACCCAAGTAGTCCTCGGGTTAAAGCGAGAATGAAATTAGAAAGGAGTTTCTAATTTGCATTATTTGGAGTCATGCATTTAAGGATCGAAAATACATATAATTAAATAAAATAAGACTTGATGTAAATTCCATGTCTTATATTTAATTGGGACATCAGATGGTGGAAGGATTGAATCAGATGCAGAACTATTTACTTAAAGGTTCTTTTATGATTAATGTTGAAATCTATATTATCCGGAAAGTCGTTGATCGCTAGCAGGAGGCTTATCTCTATGTAGAATAAATATTATTTATTTAAATAAATTAATTATTTAATTTATTTATTTAAATAAGATTAGAATTGTTCTAATTGATTTATTCACAACCCGCTTAATATGGAGAACCTAAAGGGTCACACCATAAAAGGAAGAATAATTATTTAAGAAGTTAATGGCATAATCGTAATAATATGTTAAGTATATTTAATTTAATTTATGGTGATAGAATAAATTAAATAGCTTAATATTTATTATTTAATATTTTAGAAATATTAAATATAAATTAATAAGAGGAGTCTTATTAATATTATTACAATTATTATTATTTTAATTTCTAAAAGTTTAGGAATTAATTTAATATAAGTATTCTCATTCATTCCTAATTGGATTAGGAAGGAAAATTAGTTAAAGGAGTTTTAATTAATTATCCCTAATAAGATTAGGGAGCTTAATTAATTAAAAGAATTTAATTAATTAAATAAAACTCAATTCCTTAATTGTTAAGGTGGGTTGCCCACATCTATTAATAAGAGGAGTCTTATTATGGGTGAGGTGGTTGATTTTACAACTACGTAATAATTCCAATTTGTTTGAGAAAGACGCCACTTTTCTATGTAGATAGGAAAACTAGGGTTTGAGCTAATACCCTTCTTCTTGAATTCCAATTCTTCTCTTGGTGGATCACCTCAGAGGCCAAACACACATGGGTGGCTAACGTTGATCAAAGGAAGGAACCAAACCCGGTGGATTCAAGTTGAACGCGAAAAGGATTGGAGGTGAACTTGCACTCGAGGAAGCTCGATCTTCAAGGGTATGATTTTATTCTTTATCTTTTCGCTTAATTAATAATTGTGCATAAAGGGTGATCCGTATATGGTTTGTAAATTTTTAAACTCGATTTATCTCGCTCGCTTAATTTTTGCAATTTGATCAAGTTCTTGAATATTACAAACCTAATAATTGATCAATTCACCTTTGCACTTAAGCTAAAAATATTCAATCAGTAAATTCAATGGTCACGATCATACCACCAACAATTCAACTTTTGCACTACTAGCCAAAGAGAACCTATAGTCAACGATCATACCAATAATCTACCCATCTTTACACTCAAAGTCAAAAGAGAAATATTATCATTAGGGTTATAAGAATGTTATATAAAATAATATAATCAAAACATAGTTTTAATTTCAAGAGTAAGATTCATAAATCAACGATAATTTGGTCAAAGAAGAAACCAATTTGTCGTGAATAAGACCCGTATTAAATATATAAGATCAGTATACGCGCATGTAAATATCCTCGATAACGAAAAGATAAAGTTTTCATAATAAAATTCATATCCATATTTATAACACCTTAATCCAAATGTTATAAATCACTTAGAAATCTCATAATCTAATATTATTAATATTATAATAATATTTTAATCATTTCTAAAACTTATAAACAATTTAATTAAATTGTTTACACTTTACTAATTAATGCATTTAATCATCATAAAATGTCAAACTCATAAGATTTCATCACCAATAACCAAAACCCTCATCAAAAATCAGCATATACCTCATATATGATTCTCAAGCCATAAAATCATATTTTCCAATTTTCTTACTTCACATAACATATTTAATTCATTTACTCATAACTAGAATATTTTCATAAAAATACCAAATCGCCATAAAAATATTTCTTTTCCGGAATTTAGCATAACATAGTCCCATATTGAATATATATTTTTCTCGAAATTTTAAAAATTCATTTACTATTTTTCATATGGCCAAAACCCATTTAATATTTAAACATTTATCATAAATATACTTTTGTCCAAAAATTCTGAAATTTACGGTAGATAACGATATTATATAGATGTACTCCCAATAAAAATTTCATCAATTTTGGAGTTAATCACAAGGAGTTATAAGCTGTTACTTTTAAAATAGTCTTTTCTCATAAAATCCATAACTCCTAATCTATACATCCAAAAATCACCATTTTTGGACACAATCTACAAAACTCATCAAAATATCATTTCAAATTTTTCCAGAAATTTTGAAGGTTCAGAAAAATTTCAAACTAAAAAACATAATAACCCTTAAAATCCCTTACTATATCTTACCTCAAAAGAAAGAAGATTTCCGATCGAATAACGCCGAATCTAACTTGCAAGACCGTAGATAGCAATACTCAAAGTATACTCAAAATACTCACAAGAATACGCCGATAATATAGAGAGAGAAAACTTCAATTTTCGGTGTGATTTTCAATTCTAACCCAAGACCCTATTTATAGAAATCGCTTAGAACACCAAAGCGTAAAATTGAATATAATATTAATATAATTATACAAATTTTTCTTAGCCCACCTTTTGGTCAAAAACACCAGCCACACATGTTAATGATGTCCAAAAAATACAAAAACGTTTTTCTAACAAAAATAATTTAAACTCCAAAATCAATTCACACCGATAAACCGAAACTTCAATAATTCACAATAAATAGCTCTTTTATTAGAAAATTGAATCTCATGACTTTTTATAGGAAATTCAATTCTCTACAATTTTGCAGAAGAAAGTTTTTCCAAATTCCAAATAGAAATTAACCGAAATCCACAAACCAAGCGATTTCTGTGCTATAATCAAATTTCGGTCAAGAAATGAATCCACCAACACACAAAACATGTGTTAAACATTTAATGCCATAAAAACACTCTTCCTCCTCATATACTCATATATCCCACATTCATTATAAAATATTACTAATTAATATATTATTAAAATAATATATTTAAATGAATTATTTTATCGTAAAAAGATAAAATATTAATTTTCAACAATTGTCACATTAAAAATTTTCTCCATCTATATCCACATAAAATTAATATTTTTCTCATCATATAAATCAATAATTAATTATTCACAAATAATATTACAGAATCACAAGATCGGGCAACTGTGCCGCTCCTAAGAAAGAGGGCTTTCAATAAGAATTTCTCCTTCTTGGTAGCACAATTAGGTGACCAAACCTCTTCTTAGACAAAACTTTCTAGGCATCGCCAATAATGTTATCCAATAATATTATTCAGGATAATATGAATTATTCGTCCGATAATGAAAAATATCGTGCCGTGACAATTATTGAAACAACAATAATATAAAATATCAACGTAGCAATTATTGAATAAATAAAATAAAATATTGAGCAAAGAATTGCCGTAATAATTATCGAGTAATGCCTTCTTACGAAAAAAAAAATTATTATGCTTCATTAATAGTACTCGTGAATAGTAACTCATGAATAAGTAACTCGTGAATAAGAACTCGTGAATAAGAACTCATGAATTGTAATTAAAAAAAATTGAATACTTTTATTTCATAAAATTCGGGGTCTTACAACAACCACTTCGATCATTCCATTTCCAAGTATTCAAGCATTTTATTATTCATTATTACATAAGTTATTCATAGTTTATTTGAGAAAGAAGTTCATAGCATTTTATTTGGTTATTTGAGTATATTATTTGTAGTGCTGCTATAGTATACATTGTGTGACGCCCCCAAAATTAGGTATACATCACCCATCTTGGGTCGCCACTTACATGGTACAGAATTTAAATACAACTTATTAACATAACTGCCATGGTATAATACGACATAAACCGTGAGTTTAAATACAAATA
This sequence comes from Panax quinquefolius, assembly GCA_020205615.1. Lineage (NCBI taxonomy): Eukaryota > Viridiplantae > Streptophyta > Magnoliopsida > Apiales > Araliaceae > Panax > Panax quinquefolius. The sequence goes on from CM035167.1 coordinate 143,671,728, forward strand.
TCGTCTACTAGATATTATACAAACTCAAACAAAAAGTCCTCATTACGAGTTATTATCACACTATTTTACGTAATAGTGAGGATTACTAATGCTATCTTCGGACCATCACTGCTTCCCGACTGCGTCCAAATTTATATTCTCATTTTCAAGAGAACGGTGAAAGAAAGGTGAGCTCAACTAGCCCAAAGAAGAAATATTATGACTAAGATAATGCGTAATAAATTATCAATAGTCTTCAACAATGTTAAACCGATAAAATACAATAGACAAATCGTTTAAACTGCAATGAATACGCAATCTATTAAAAGAGTCAAGTAGAAAATAAAGTCTACTATCTTTTAGGTTTAAAAAGTTTTTCATCATCGTTATATATTTGAGACTCAACTTTAATAAATATTCCACATCATCGAATCACCCCCGCACTACTACCAAGGATATTCTTTTTAGTATCACGACCACAATTATTCACGCACTACGGCCAAGAATATTTGTGTATTCATTAATGGTCATGATCATGCCAACAATCGGTCCACCAATGCACTTACTACCATCGAGGATTTTTATTACATCATTTGTAACATTACGGCCATGATTATACCGAATAGTCTCGGTCATAATCATACCAAGTCCATCTACGCACTACTGGAGCCATGAGATGACTTTCAAAGATAATATAAACACGGAGGATGATGACAATGATATAAAAATTCAATAAAACAAGTTCAAGAATTATTTTATCCAGAATTATTAACGCCCAAATTATCAACACGACATCGTTTTGTAGAGTAAAATTCAAGAATGATCGGAAGAATATTTCCATGAAAAGATATTGGATGAACGCGCAAATATCGAGGATATTCCACTAATTTCATGGAGTATAGTAAGTCAAAGTTTTAACCATTTGGGTATAATAAATAATAGAATAACAAAAGAAATCACCACGCACGCGATATCGCATGTGACAGCAAAAGTTATTCCAACAGAATAATAAATAACGGAACCAGTCCGGCGTAGAAACGCATGCAGCAGGATGTTCCAACAGAATAATAAAGAATGGAACTCGGTCCCACGTAAAACATGTGCATGTGATGTTCCCAATGTAATAATAATAAAGATTTTAACCAGTCCAAATTAAAAACATGTGATAGGATGTTCCAATGTAATAATAATAAAGACGGAACCAGTCAAGGTGTAAAACACATGCACAGGATGTTCCAATGTAATAATAGAAGAATGTCACCAAGTATATAGGTAAACTGCGTGATACAAAGTTATTCCAACAGAATAATAAATAATCGGAACCGTGTCCCACAAAACGCATGCATGGGATGTTCCAAATGTAATAATAAAGAATGTCACCAAGTATAAGGTAAATGCCATTACAAAGTTATTCCAACAAAATAATAAGCAATGGAATAACAACAGTTCTCTTCATGAATAAGAAAGAATAACACCCCTTACTTTTGGTAGGAGATTGAATATCGCAGCAGTAGTAGTAATAAAATACTCTTCTTCTTTCTCTTATTCTTTCTATACTTTCTCTCTATAGCTTGAATGAATTCGTGAAAATAATGAAGCCCTCAGGCCTCTATTTATAGAAGATTTCTAGTTTAGCAGAAGACCGCAGTGTGAAAAAGCAAGTGGCTCGACGATTAATGATGTGAAAAGAAAAGTGGTTTCGACTTTCAGTAATGTGAAACGACAAGTGGTTCGACGCCTTTGTAATGTGAAACGACAAGTGGTTCGACGTCTCGGTAAAGGTAATTACTATTAACGAAGGTAAATACTATTCATAAGGGTAATTACTATCGACGAAGGTAATTACTTATCGACGAAGGTAAATACTATTCACAAGGGTAATTACTATCGACGAAGGTAAATACTATCGATTGAATGTAATTACTATTCACAAAGGTAATTACTATCGATTTAAGAGACTCTTAGATGATGACATATACGAGCCCCCATAAAATAATCAAACTTACCACAAATCATTTTTTTTCATCAACACATATTTAATCTTTCAACAATTATTAATCATTTATAACTTGTCGCCTCAATTATTGATTTAATACTATAACATATTATATGGATGATAATTGTGACAATAATGAATCAATAATATAAGAGATATGACGCAAAGAATTATCGAAGCAATAATTGAGCATAAATTTGAGTGACTTCTCACGTAAGCATCAATAATCAATACTAGTGTGCTACTATGCAACCACGCCAGACATCGCATTTCTTTACCAACGGGTAGTTCAATAGTTTTAAGCAGTAATACCTCCATAGTTATTTTTATAAAATATTTTGTCGTTTTTCTCAATCCGATAATAATTTACATTACGGGTCCACCAACGCGATGATTTATGTTTATTTAATATTCCCTAACAAAAAGAATATTCCCACCAAACTAATATTTTATAACAACTGCATACTTTGCAAAATTTATAAATATTACCCACAACTATAACATTATATCAAATTTATTCCATAATATTCAAAAATAATATTTATAGAAAAATTCATCTTTATTTATAAAAGCTGGGGTCTTACATGTATCAATTTTTTTCCCCATCTGCTGATCAGAATGTATAATGGTGTTTATTTCATTTACAACTTAGAATTCTTTCTGCAGGAAACGGCCCTTAACCATGTAAAGAATGCTGGACTCCTGGGGGATGGCTTTGGTTCTACACCAGAGATGTGTAAAAGGAACCTGATATGGGTGGTCACCAAGATGCAGGTCATGGTTGATCGATATCCTACTTGGTAAGCCAAACCTCATTTCCACAAATATACCTTCTACTAGCATGGTACGTTTTGTGTGAACATATCTTGCCTTTCATAATTTGCATAACATCTATTTTAGTGGAACATTCATCGCAGTGCCTTATAATTCTAATATATGAGAATAATTTTGTTACCAACACCTTCCAGGCTTTTGGAAAACGGCTAATACTGTCATCTAAAATTTTAAGTAGTCTTGAGATACTTGAGAGACCATTTGAAGAGTTGAAAACCAAATGGAGAATTAGGCCTTGGTCCTTTACAGTAGGTTGCATACTTACATCATTGTGATATGACAGCGCGGAAGGGGCTTTAGATTATATTAGCTTATTGAAGGTTTTGCATTTTTATGTAGCCATTCCTTTTAACGTTTTCCTTCACGGATTTGTCCTGCATCACAGAGGCTCAAAATCCGGAGTCGGATGACAAATATAAGAAAATTTTAAATTCTTCTGTCGTAACAACTAACAAGTAAAACGGTGTTTTTGGGGAGGGGTTTTGGTTCGAGGCAACCTTTATAAACATCATGATTATATCCAGAAAGACATGATTTGTATTAAAAGTTGCGTTTAAAAAAAACAGGAAAGTATGTCCTTCCCCCCTTTTAGTATTAACGCTTCGTTGAACAGGTACTGGGAAGATTGCAATTGAAAGATGATTTTTTCACAAAAAAATATGAAAACAACATATTGAAATCAATAAACGTGCAATGATCAATTATATACAAAATAATCACATTTTACTGTAATATTACTTTAATTGTCTTTATGGAAAAATTAATGTTTGATACCTAGGAAGTAGGGATGCAGCAGATAGGCAACACACGCATCAGGGTGTGCTGGATTGCGCAGTGATGCGGCAATTTCTGTATTCTCAAATCGCAGGTCAACCGATTTGGCAAAATGGGTAAAATAATTGCATAGGTTACCAAATTAGTATACAGAATATTAGATCTTAGATGGACTGTGTCAATGAAGTAAGAGAAAGCTTCAGCCTTCAAGTCCATAGACACAAATTGTCTGTAATTGCAGGAGAGAGATCGGAGACAGATAACATCAATCTACAAGGCAACTTGGCGAGAGATGGAGAGGGAGAAAGGTATGCCGGCGAGTAGTCAGGGCTTTGCCAACCTCGATTAAGGCCAAATGGATCTCAGCTTTTTCCGACTCTCTTTGGCCTCCATTGATGCTATTGATGGTGCAAACAAAGCAACTGAAGCGATGTTTATGTTATGTTATTATTTATTATTTCCAAATTACTAATAAGTACCTTAAACGTACTTTATAAATCTGTTGGTAGTCCTAAAGTTTGGTACATTTCAAATTCCACCCATATAGTTTCACTAATATTAAAATAAAATAGAAGACTATTTTTTTATTGCGTAATTTTATGTGTATATGTGTGTGTGTTCTATTCCCATTGCACCTGAATCCCCATTTTCCAAGATTTGTTGAACTCTAGTTTACCCATGTTGCACACCCGTATCTGCCCACATGAACAATGTTTGTTAAATTAAATGGAATGAATACTGCAATGGGGAACAGTAAGCTCAACCGAAGTCTAATATGTGAACTCAAAGCTATTTTGATAGTTCTGTTATCTAGGAATAGTTTTCAAATGCAACTATCTGTTGCTGCACAAAGATGGTCACATCTATGGAGTTTAGCTTTGTTTGTGGATGCTGAATCTAATGTCGACTAGTTTACTTCTAATCGTATGCATTGCATTATATAGCTGCTGATAAGGAACAAGCTTGTTCTATAAAATGTCATATTATGGAATTGGACAATTATTATTTATCATTTGGAGCTGATTGTTTGTCTGTTTTCTTTTTCGTTATTTCAATATATTACAGGGGTGATGTTGTTCAAGTAGATACTTGGGTAGCTGCATCTGGGAAGAATGGTATGCGGCGTGATTGGCTTCTTCATGACTACAGTACTGGCGAGATATTGACTAGAGCTTCCAGGTTGGAACTTGTGCTGTTTAAGCCCTTTCATCCAGTCCATATTCTCACAAGTCATGACTTTATAAATGATTCTTTCCAATGGTTTATTGCTTCCTTTTGCTATTGTAATGGTGTCTCTATGCCTCTCTCAATGCTGTGTAGCCATGGTTGCTTCATCGGCAAGACCACTTTATTTGTCTCATCTTTATATATTGCAAGTTAACAGAACATTATATGTATATAATTTCTCTAGAAGAAATATTCAATTTTTTAATGATTGAAGAATCTACTCTATTATGAGAGAAGTTTACTCGAGGACGGGAAAAGTATCAACTTTTGTTTTGTTGTTCAATTTTTTTAGCTGATCGATATGAATGAGTTTCTTATTTATGGATTAACTGACTACGACTGGATCTTTTGATTTGTTGTGGGCAGTTGTTGGGTAATGATGAACAAACAGAGACAAGGAAGTTAGCTAAACTTCCAGATGAAGTCCGAGCTGAAATAGCAAATTATTTTGTTGATACACCTGTTGTTGTTGATGAAGATAGCAGACGATTACCAAAGCTTACGGACAGCGATGCAGATTATATCCGTACTGGTCTAACTGTAAGCCACTGCTGCTCATTTATGAAGGTTATTTACGTATTTATGTATTACAATTGCCTTGCTACTCATGCTCTGCTTCCTTTGTGATGTTTTTTAGCCAAGATGGAGTGATTTGGATATCAACCAGCATGTTAACAACGTGAAATATGTTGGCTGGATACTTGAGGTAAATCTTTTCTATTTTTAATTTCTTATACATTTGTGTCATTTTGTCTTTCATTTCATTAATTGCAACTGTTACTTTTCACGTTAAATTTGATAATTAAAACATATAATAAAAGAAAAACATTACAAAGTAGTCAAACCGATGTTAATCAAGTCCAGTCTGGCTTTCCTAAAACGGCATCTTTCTTAACCGGTAAAGAGCTGGAAATGATGAGATATTTTATGTGGCCTGCTCCTATTTAATATGTAGACACACACATATGTGCGTATGCATATAATATTATATCAAATTTATTCCATAATATTCAAAAATAATATTTATAGAAAAAATTCATCTTTATTTATAAAAGTTGTATTTTACACATCATTATCAGATCATAGGTGAGACAAGTGTTATCAACTATGAAAGACCGTAAAAGAGCATAATTGTCTTAAGGATATAATACCGTGACGCCCCTAAAATTAAGATATCGCCACCCATCTTGGTCGCCACTTACATACTAAGTACATAAATTCAAATACAACTTACTAACATAATCGTAGTGTAGATTATACGACATAAAGCGTGAGTTTGAATACAAATATTATTTACTAGATATTATACAAACTCAAAAGGAGTCCTCATTACAACTATTATCACACTAATTCACGTAATAGTGAGGACTACTAATGCTATCCTCCGGACCATTACTCTCGCTCTCGACTCGTCTCATTTATGTTCTCATTTCAAGAGAATAGCGGTGTGAAAGAAAGGATGAGTTTCAACTAGCCCAAGAAGAAATATTATGACTAAGATAATGCGAATAAATTATCATTAGCCTTCAACAAATGTTAAACCGATAAAATACAATAGACAACCGGTTTAAATCTGCAAATGGAATATGCAATCCATTAAAAGAGTCAAGTAGAAAATAAAGTCTACTATATTTTAGGTTTTAAAAGGTTTTCATAAATTTTTATCACTAAGACTCGGTTTAATGAATAAACCATAATATCTAATCATCCTCGCATCACTACGGCCAAGGATTTTCATCAAATTATCAATGGTCGTGACTATACCGAATCACCCCGATCATAATCATACCAAAAACTATCCATCACGTGCATTACAGGCCCACCGAGGACTTTTTTGTCACATCATTTATATCAAGCCATGATTATACCGAATGAACCCAGTGCGTCATAATCATACTAAGTTCATCTACGCATCGTAAGCCAAAAAGATAACTTTCAACATAATATAAACATGAGGATGATGACAATGATATAAGAATTAATAAAACAATGTGACGCCCCAAAATTAGGTATATATCGCCACCCATCTTGGGTCGCCACTTACATGGTACATAAATTCAAATACAACTTATTAACCTAACTCACGTAGGTACAATACGACATAAAGCGTGAGTTTGAATACAAATATTGTCTACTAGATATTATACAAACTCAAAAGGAGTCCTCATTACAACTATTATCACTTTATTTCACGAATAGTGAGGACTACTAATGCTATCCTCGGACCATTACTCCTAGTTCCCCGACTCGTCTCCAGCCTATGTTCTCATTTCAAGAGAAGAAACGGTGAAAGAAAAGGGTGAAAGCTCAACTCTAGCACGATAAAAAATATTATGACTAAGATAATGCAGAATAAATTATCATTAGCCTTCAACAAGTGTTAAACCGATAAAATACAATAGACAAACAGTTTAAGCTCAATAATGAATACGTAATCCATTAAAAGAGTCAAGTAGAGAATAAAATCTACTATCTTTTAGGTTTTAAAAGGTTTTCATCAATTTTTATCACTAAGACTCGGTTTAATGAATAAACCACAATATCTAATCATCCCCGTACTACGGCCAAGGATTTTCATCAAATTATCAATGGTCGTGACTATACCGAATCACCCCCGGTCATAATCATACAAAAACTATCCATCAACTGCATTACAGTCACCGAGGACTTTTGTCACATCATTTATATCAAGCCATGATTATACCGAATGATCCTCGGTCATAATCATACTAAGTTCATCTACGCACGTAAGCCAAAGATAACATAATATATCATGAGGATGATGACAATGACATAATAATTCAATAAAACAAGTTCAAGAATTATTTAATCCATGAATTATTAACGCCCAAATTTGTCAACACGATAATCGCTTTTGTAGAGTAAAATTCAAGAATGATCGGAAGAATATTTCCATGAAAAAGATATGGATGAAACGCAAATATCAAGGATATTCCACTAATTTCATGGAGTATATAAGTCAAAGTTTTAACTAACCTGGGTATAATAAAGAATGGAATAACAAAAGAAATCACCATGCATGCGGTATTTTTGCATGATAAAGGTTATTCCAATGTAATAATAATAACGGAACCAGTGAGGTGAAATTCACACCAATGTGATGTTCCAAATGTAATAATAAAGATGGAACCGGATCCCGTAAAAAACACACGACATAGGATATTCCAACAGAATGATAAAGAGCGGAACCAAGTCGAATTGTAAAACACATGCATGTGATATTCCAATGAGAATAATAAAAGCGGAACCAGTCCGGTGTAAAAACACATGAGCATGGATGTTCCAATGAGAATAATAGAAGAATGTCACCAAGTATAGGGTAAATCAGCAGATACAAAGTTATTCCAATGTAATAAATAAGAATGGAATAACATAAGGATTTCACCAAGTATAGGATATCTTGGCATATACAAAAGTTATGTATAGGGTATATCACTTTTACAAAGTTATTCCAATGTAATAATAGTGAATGGAATAATGTAAGTTCTCTTCAAGAAGAAAGAATAACACCCACTACTAGTAAAAGAACCGAATATAGAAGTAGTGAAGTAGTAGAATACTCTTCTTCTTTCTATAATTTTCTCTCTATAGCTTCTCTCTATAATTTTCTCTCTAGAGTTTCAATGAATTAAGTAAGAAAATAATGAAGGAATGAGCTTCTATTTATAGGAAAATGGAATGCATAAGAATTAATCCATGAACGGTCCAGATTGATTTACTTTAATCTGACTATCCATATTTAAAGAAAAATCTTTTAAATAAAATATAATATATTCTATTTATATAAAAACATTTTACTATGCAAACACTATGCAATACTATGCAAAACACTACGCAAAATACTACGCAACACTATGCATAATAAAATATAATATATTCTATTTATAGAATAACTTTAATAAAGTATTCTATTTTATATAAAGATGTTTTACATTTTATTACGTTAATAATACGAATAAAACAAAACGCCATTATCGCTTATAATAATTCATATTATTAATCGGACAATAATGGAATCAAACCTGAGTGACTTCACATAAGCATCAATAATCAATACCGCGCGCTACTTATGCAACCACACGTACATCGTATTTTTACTACCGAAAGTAGTTCAACAAGAACTACGGTAAAACTTCCGCCGTTATTTCAATAAAATATTTTTGTCGCTTTTCAATCCGATAATAATAATTACATTGCTGGGTCCACCAATGATTGAGTAGTTGTACGTAATATTCCCGCTAAAAGAATATTCCCCACCAATCGAATATAATATAACCACTGCATACTTTTGCAAAATTTATAAATACTACCCACAACTATAATATTATCTTAAATTCAAACCATAATATTAAAAATTATTTCAACAAAATTTAACTCTTTATTGATAAAATCACGGGGTTTCACAAACAAGTTCAAGAATTAATTTATCTAGGAATTATTAACGCCCAAATTGTCAACAAGATATTGCTTTTTGTAGAGTAAAATTCAAGAATCATCGAAGAAGAATATTTCCATGAAAAGATTTGGATGAAACGCAAATATCAAGGATATTCTACTAATTTCATGGAGTATAGAAGTCAAAGTTTTAACCATTTGGGTATAATAAAGAATGGAATAACAAAAGAAATCACCACGCACGCAGATTGTGATGTAGCGGAGTTATTCAAATGAATAATAATAACGGAACCGTGTCGTGAAATTCACAATCGACAGGATGATCCATCCAAATGTAATAATAAATCTTTGAATAATAAACAATGGAACCGAAGTCGGTGTAAAACACATGACATGAGGATATTCCAAATGTAATAATAAATGCGGAATAATAAACAATGGAACCAGTCCGGTGTAAAACACACGGACAAGATATTCCAACAGAATAATAAAGAATGGAATAACAGAAGAAGATCACCAAGTATAGGGGATTCCGCGTATACAGGTTATTCCAACAGAATAAATAAGAATGGAATAATATAAGTGTGACGCCCCCAAAATAGGTATACATCATTCTGAGTTGTCAATACATGATACAGAAACAACTACAACTTTATTATTACAACAGTAAAACTGTGAGTTTGAATACAAATATTATCTTCTAGACAATATCTATACTCAAATAAATCCTCATCACATTTATTGATACATTATTTTACAAAATGGTGAGGACTACTAAACAACTCTCTAGAACCTTCATTCCATACCCCACTCGCAGTACTATTTATATTCTCGCCTCCACGAGAAGAAAATGGAACAAAAAAGGAAAAGGGTGAGCTCAACTAGCCCAATAAAGAATATTATGACTAAGATAATATACTGACAAATTATCATTAGTCTTCAACAGGAAAAATCTAATAGAATACAATAGACAACAAATTTTAAATCAAGATTCGCAATGAAATAATAATTCATTAGAAGAGTTAAGTAGAGAATGCAAACTACTATCTTCTATGTAAGAATTTAAAAGTTCATCGTATATCTTTTATCCTCGTAACATCAATCAATATATATCCGAATCAAATATTCATCTTTGCACTCACAGCCAAAGATATTCATCACCGTCATGTTCATCTAAAACACTGCTCATCTTTCAGACCACTGGGCCAAAGATATTCTCAGAAATCATTCATTCTTTGCACTACAGCCAAAGATATTCAATAATATCATCACTTAAGACCGAGGATGATGAAAAATATTTTAAAAAACGAATCCGGTGAAACAAAATGACAAGGATTAAGGATTAAGGATTCATACTTTGTTTTATCCATGTTCAAAATACCTCAAAAAAAATAATCATAGTGGTGTAAAATTCAAGAATGATCAAAACATGGATACAATCAAAGCTAGTATCCGAATAGATATTTTGGATTTAAAAGAAGAATTTTCATTTTAATTGAATAGTGCCGAATCGTGAATAAGAAACTCAGACACCAAAAATAGAAATTTCCCAAAAAAACATCTTCACGCTTTCATTAATTGTACTCGTGAATAGTAATCGGTGAATAGTAACTTCATGAATAGTAACTCGTGAATAAGTAACTCATGAATAGTAACCCGATACATGAAAAAGTTCCAAATTTGATAAAAAGTTCCAACCAATATTTCAAAGATAATGATATTGAAGAAATAATATCATTTGAGAAGAAAATAACATCCCTTACCTCGAAAGATTAGTATTTATTTGGAATCTGGGTATAGTCTTTGAAGGGAACTTGCAGACCGTCTAACAATACTCAAAGTATACTCAAAATACTCACAAGAATACGCTCGATAATATAGAGAGAAAACTTCATTTAAGTGTGATTTTCAATTCTAACCCAAGACCCTATTTATAGGAAAATGCTTAGAAACCAAAAGTAAAATTTAATAAAATATTATATATATTATAAATTTCCTTAGCCCATCTTTGAAGATTTGATTTCAAAGCAATTAATAACACATGTTAGCCCACTTAAATGCAAAAAACTTTTTTCTTTAAAATAATAATTAAAACTTCCAAAATCAATTATTTTGAGCTTGAAACTTCAATAATTCACAATAAATAGCCCTTTTATCGTAAAAATTCAAATCTCATGAGTTTTATAGGAAATTCAATTCTCTACCACTTTGCGAAGAAAGTTATTCTCAATTCCAAACAAAATTGATGAAATCCACAAACGAAGCGATTTTACTGAAGCCATAATCAAATTTCGATCAATAAATGGGGTCCATTGACATGTTTAACATGTTTTAAACATTTATTGCAACAAAAATACTCTTCCTCCTCAGATACTCATATATCCCACATTCGTTGTAAAAATATTACCATTATTATATTATTAAAATATAATAATATATTTAAATGAATTATTTATCGGAAAAGATAAAATTTTAATTTTCAACAATTGTCACATTAAAAATTTTCTCCATCTATATCCACATAAAATCAATATTTTTCTCATCATATGAATCAATAATTAATTATTCACGAGATAATATTTGAGAATCACAATATCGACAATCGAGGCGGTTCCTGGAAAGAGGGGCTTTCAATAAGAATTTCTCCTTCTTGGCCGCAATTAGGTGACCAAACCTCTCTTAGACGTAACTTTCTAGACATTGCCAATAATGTTATCTAATAATATTATTCAGATAATATGAATTATTGATTCGATAATAAAAAAATATTGTGTAATGACAATTATGAAATAACAAAGAATATAAAATATCAACGCAATTTATCAATAAAATCTTCGAGCGAAGAATTATCGTAACCATTATTGAGTAAAGTGCCTTCACGTAAGAATCAATAATTGTGCAATACCGTGTACATCTTTGTGTTTTAACCAATTTCTAGTATTTTAACAAGATTAACTTGAATAACTACTACGCTTATTATTTTTAAACAACTTATATTTGTCGTTTTCTTCATCCAATCGCTTTTTAGTTATGGGGCCCACAAAAGATCAAGTAGTGTCAGACAAATATTCCACGACCAAAACTAATATTCCCCGACAACAATGAATATTTTATAACCACTTGCTTATTTTGAAATATTTATGTATTTTACCCCTAACTATCCACATTAATCAAATCAACCCTTACTATTTCAAAATAATCAATGAGAAAATTAAATTTCATTAATAATAAGTTGGGGTCTTACAACCTCCCTCCTTATGAAATTTCGTCCTCGAAATTGACGACGACGCATTCTGTGTGTTTGAAAAGGTGAGGATACCTCGCTTTCATTTCGCTTTCAATTCCTGTGTCATTTCCTCTATATCATGATTCCTCCATAAAACTTTAACTTGTGGTATGACCTTTCATAGCGTAGGACATGCTCCTTCGTATCCAAGATCTTGACAGTGTACCTCCTCACATGTTAAGTCTTGGCTATCTCGTCCGGTTCTAACTCTATAACGTGGTTTCGGTCTTTCACATATTTACTTAAGCACGATATGTGAAACACATTATGAACACGAGACATACTCGGAGGTAACGCGAGTCTATAGGCTACATTTTCTACTCGGTCAAGAATTTGAAATGGACCAATAAATCGTGGATTGAGCTTTTCTCTCTTCCCAAATCTTGTAACTCCCTTCCATGGAGCAACTCGCAACAATATATGATCCCCCACACTAAATTCCACGTCTTTTCGATGAAGATCCGCATAACTCTTTTGTCGATCTTTGTGCCGTTTGTATATGTTGTCGAATCATTTGGATCTTTTTAAAAGTAGTCATATACGTACTAACTCGGGTCCCAACAATTGTTGCTTCACCCACCTCGTCCCAACATAATTGGAAGCGACACTTTCATCCATATAATGCTTCAAATGGAGCCACACCTATACTTGCTCGATAATCTGTTGTTGTAGGAGAATTCCACCAATGGTAAATACTTATCCCAACCGCCCTTGAAGTCTCAGGACACAGAGTCTTAATAAATCTTCAAGAGTTTGAATAGTCCTTTTCGATTGTTCGTCTGGTTTGAGGATGGTATGCCGAATCGAATCAGTAAATCCGTGCCCATAGCTTTTTTGCAAGCTAACCCAAAATCTTGAAGTGAATCTTGGGTCACGATCCAAAACTATGGATACAGCATGCCATGCAACCTCACAATCTCATTCACGTCACATACTAGCAAGACGTTCAAGGAATAAGTCTCCGATCGGCAAGAAATGAGCAGACTTGGTTAATCTATCAACAATAACCCAAATAGCATTGATGCCTTGAGAAACCGTAGGAAGACCCGTGAACTAAATCCATGGTATTGTGTTCCCACTTCCATTTCGGAATCTTAAGTGGTTGCAACGGACCCTTAGTGTAAGACCCCAAATTATTAATAAATAAAATTTATTTTCCTCTATTTATTATTTTAAAATAGTAAGGGTTGATTTGATTAATGTGGATAGTTATGGGTAAAATACGCAAATATTTTGAATAAGTAAAGTGGTTATAAAATATTCATTATTGTTTGGGAATATTCGTTTGGTCGTGGAATATTCAGACTATCTCGGGAATATTAAATACGGCATGTAGCGATCTTTTGTGAGCCCCATAACGGAAAGCGATTGGATGAAAAAACGACAAATATAAGTTGTTTATAAATAACGGCGTAGTTGTTCAATTAATCTTGTTGGAATACCCGTTGGTTAAAACACACTAATACGGCGTTGTTGAAGCAGAAGACATTGATTGCACCAATTATTGATTCTTACGTAAGAAAGCACTACTCAATAATTGTTACATAAGAATTATCGCTCAAGATTTTATTTTATTGATTCAATAATTCACTGCATTGATATTTTATATATTGTTGTTTCAATAATTGTCATTACACAAGTAATTTTTATTATCGAAGCAATAATTCATATTATCCTGAATAATATTATTAGATAACATTATTGGCAATGTCTAGAAAGTTCGCTCTCTAAGGAGAGGTTTGGTCACCTAATCAATTGCCAAGAAGGAGAAATTCTTATCGAAAGCCCCTCTTCCTGAACCGCCGTTGTCAATAATGTGATTCTCGTAATATTATTTGTGAATAATTAATTATTGATTTATATGATGAGGAAAATATTGATTTTATGTGGATATAGATGGAGAAAATTTTTAAAATGACAATTGTTGAAAATTAATATTTTATCTTTTTCCGATAAAATAATTCATTTAAATATATTATTTTAATAATATATTAACGGTGATATTTTTACAACTAATGTGGGATATATGAGTATTTTAGGAGGAAGAGTATTTTGTTGCAATAAATATTTAAAACATGTTAAAATATGCTCTGTGGACCCCATTTATCGATCGAAATTTGATTATAACCAAAATCGCTTCGTTTGTGGATTGGCCAATTTTGTTTGGAATTCGGAAAAACTTTCTTCCGCAAAGTTGTAGAGAATTGAATTTCCTATAAAACTCGTGTGAGATTCGAATTTTCCGATAAAAGGGCTATTTATTGTGAATTATGAAGTTCAAGTTCAAATAATTGATTTTTGGAAGTTTTAATTATTATTTTAAAGAAAACGTTTTTTTATATGTTGTGGGCATATTTAATATGTGCATGGTGGGTGAATTCAGATTCAAGATGTGGACGTATGAATTTTGTTTATATATAATATTATTATATTCAATTTTCGCTTTGGTGTTCTAAGCAATTTCCTATAAATAGGTGCTTAGGTTAGAATTGAAAATCACACCGTAAATCTGAAGTTTTCTCTCTATATTATCGGCGTATTCTTGTGAGTATTTTGAGTATACTTTGAGTATTGCTATACTTGCAAGTTCAAGTCATAGCCTATATCCTGTTTTAACTGTAAGATCGCCTCTTCGAGGTAAGGGATGTTATTTTATTCGAAAATGATATTATTTCTTCAATATCATTATCTTTGAAATATTGGTTGGAACTTTTTATCAAATTTGGAACTTTTTCATGTCGGGTTACTTATTCATGAGTTACTATTCACGAAAGTTACTATTCATGAGTTACTTATTCACGAGTTACTATTCATGAGTACTATTCATTAAGCGTGAAAATGTTTTTTGTGGAATTTCTATCTTTTGGTGTTTGAGTTATTTATTCACGATACTAAGACTATTCACGATACTGACACTTATTCACGAATCACTAATGACTATTCACCAAAAAATGAAAAATTTTCTTTTCGCTCTAAAATATCTATTCGGATACTAGCTTTGATCAGATCCATGTTTCGATCATTCTTGAATTTTACACCACATGAATTATTTTTGAGGTATTTTTGGATGTGGATAAAACAAAGTACTAATCCTTAATCCTTAATCCTTGTCATTTTGTTTCACTTTGGATTCGTTTCTTTAAAAATATTTTTCATCATCTTCACCTTAAATGATGATATTATGGAATATCTTTGGCCCAGTAGTGCAAAAGATGAATGATTTTGAAGAATATCTTTGGCCCAGAAGTGCAAAAGATGAGCAGTGTTTAGATGAACATAACTAATTGATGAATATCTTTGGCCTCAGTAGTAAAGATGAATATTTGATTCCGTATATATATTGATTGATGTTACAGGATAAAATATCGACGATGAACTTTTAAATTCATATATAGAAGATAGTAGTTTGCATTCTCTACTTAACTCTTCTAATGAATTATTATTTTTTTGCTTAATATTGGATTAAAAACTTGTTGTCTATTATATTCTATTAGTTTTTTTTCCCCGTCAAGACTAATGATAATTTGTTGTATATTATCTTAGTCATAATATTCTTTATCGGCTAGTTGAGCTCACCCTTTTCCTTTTTGTTTCATTTTTCTTCTCGTGGAGGCGAGAATATAACGAGTACTATTCGGGGGTATGGAATGAAGGTTCTAGAGAGAGTTGTTTAAGAGTCCTCACCATTTTGTAAAATAATGTATCAATAATTATGATGGGGATTTATTTCAGATATGTATATTGTCTGAAGACAATAATTGTATTTAAACTCAGTATATATGTTGTCGTATTTTGCACGACAAATGTATTAATAAAGTTGTAGTTATTTTTGTACCATGTATTTGGCGACTCAGAATGGGTTGGATGGAATGGACCTATTTTGGGGGCGTCACACTTAGTACTAGATGCTCGCTTTTACACGTTGACAAGTTAAACACATTGAGATAAACTTTGCAATCTCTCTTCATATTGTTCCACCAAAATGTATATGTCAAGATCACGATACATTTGGTACTTCCAATTGGATTGCAAATGGTGTATTGTGTGCCTCCATCATAATCTTGTACTTCAAATCGAGTCGTTAGGGACACAAAGTTTAGAGTGGACTCAAGTATTCCTTCTTCATCTATTCTCGCCCTAATAGCTCCTTCTTGTACTTTTCTTCATGCACGATCATCTCCCGCGGTGGCTCGAGTAACCTTAACTTTTTCTATTAAAGTTGGCTCTATACGATACTTGACATCATCGCACTCATTCCCAAGATATGATCTTCTACTCAACGCGTCACCTACCACGCTCGCTTTACCGGGATGGTATTGAATAGTGTGGTCGTAGTCTTTCAATGGCTCGAGCCAACGTCACGCCGCCAGATGTTGAGTTCTTTTGAGTGAAGAAATATTTAAGGCTTTTATGGTGCGAATATATCTCCACTTTCTCCCCATATAAATAGTGCCTCCATATCTTTAGTGCGAAACGACTCATCGCTAACTCTAGATCATGAGTAGGATAATTCCTCTCATACTCTTTTTAAGTTGTCGCGAGGCATAAGCTATGACTTTCCCACGTTGTATGAGAACACATCCTAACCCTTTGCTCAAGCATCGTCAGTAGATAACAAATCCATCCGAACCGGATGGTATTGTTAGAAAACAAAGTCTTAGAAATAAGTCTCCTCTTAAGCTCTTGGAAACTTTTCTCGCATTCTTCGCTTCCAAACGAATTTTGTATCCTTCCGAGTTAGCTAAGTTAATGGAGTAGCGATTCGAGAAAACTCTTCCACGAATCTCCGATAATAAACCATTTAAGCCCAAAAGCTACGACTTTTGGCCACCGACTTCATTGGTTGCTTCTAACTTTCAGTATTGCTTCAATCTTTGCCGGGTCCACGGATACTCCATGTTTCGACACCACATGCCCAAGGAATGCTACTTCTCAAGCCGTAACTCGCATTTCTTCAATTTGGCATATAGTTTGTTTTCACGAAGCCTTTGGAGTACCAACTTCAAATGGTGCTCATGATCTTCACGACTTTTGGAATATATGAGGATGTCATCAATAAAACAACAACGAATCGATCCAAATATTCCTTGAATACTCTTGGTTCATCATATCCATGAAAGCCGCAGGAGCATTAGTTAGTTCGAAAGACATGACTAAGAATTCATAATGCCCATACCGAGTTACGAAGGCGATCTTTGGAATATCCTCGATTCTAATCTTCATTGATGATATCCGTAAGCTAAGATCGATTTTTGAAAAGAATTGTGCCCCTTGCAAATGGTCAAACAAGTCATCAATACGAGGTGAGGATACCTATTCTTGATGGTGACATGGTTCAATTCCCGATAGTCAATACAAAGTCGCATACTCCGCGTCTTTCTTCTTTACGAATAAAATAGAGCACCCCAAGGAGATGTACTGGGACGAATGAAACCGATGTCCAATAATTCTCGTAGTTGGACCTTTAACTCCTCAAGTTCAATAGGATCCATTCGATATGGGGTTTTAGAAATGGGCTTTGTATCGAGTTCAAGATCAATAAAGAATTCAACTTCACGTTCGGGGATAGACCGGAAGTTCTTCAGAAATACGTCGGGAAAGTCAATAACAACAGAATATTATTCAAATTTGACGTGTCTTTATTCAAATCCATAACATGGGCTAAGAAAGCTTGACATCCGCTTTTTCAATAAACGAATAGCTTTATGATTAGATATGATGTTGATTGATTTTAATGGTTTAGTTGCTTGAATTGCATAACAGTTGATTAGGAATATGAAAACTAACAACCTTACGAAAACAATCAATTTTGGCATGATGAGTAGTTAACCAATCAATCCCTAAAATCACATCAAAAGCAAGTATCTTTAAAGAGATAAGGTCAACAGGTAAGGTGATGGTGCCAACTTGAATCAAACAAGATTTATAAACAGTGGATGTGATGAAAGTTTCTCCTAACGGAGTTTCCACAGATAGGTCAAAGTCTAATTTCTCCGAAGTCAAGTTTAAACGTTGAGCACATGCAGGAGAGATAAATGAATGGGTAGCACCGGTATCAAGTAAGGTATAAACTTCGCAAGAATTTATAAATAGCTTACCCGTGATCACCTCGTTTGGGTTCCTCGCATTTTGACCGACCACAACAAACGCTTCTTCCGGAATCGTTGACTTTGACTTTTTCGGGACGATCTTTTGAGTCACCGTCCTCATTGAACTAGGTTTTCATGCTCTGCGTCTAATCTCGAAGCGATATGTCCTTCCTTTCCACAATTATAGCATACCTTGAACTGTTGTGGGCGGTTTGATCGATATGTCCCTCTTTTCCGCATTTGTAGCAGATACGACGGTGGTCGTTCTCCTCCCTTAGAACCCGATTCTTGTCGTAAGACCGCTCGCCTTCTATACGGTCGTTGTTAAATCTCCTCTTTTAAAATCTCCTCCCGACTCGCTTCTTCTATTTTCACGGCCATGATTACCACCAGAGTGGTTACCATTTTTGTCCGTCTCTGCTTTTCTCCATTTGGTTATCATTATTCATTGACCGCTATCTACGGTACGATCCTCGGTTATGGTCCTCGGTTGAACATACTCGTTATCTCGCTTCTAACAATTGAGCCCTGTTAACAACATCCGAATCAGAGAGAAAATTTATGAGAAATGAGATATTGTCGTATGTCGGGTTTCAAACCTCTCGAAACATCCGCGCCATACGTTCCTCATTCTCCACCAAATGAGGTGTAAACCGATAACTCGCAAACTTTTGCCTCGCATCGAGACACCGCTACGTTATTTTGTTCTAATCGATGAACTCCACTTCCTTCATACGATTTAACACTTTCGGGAAAGTATTTGTCATTAAATAGTCTCTCAAACGTCTC
Organism: Panax quinquefolius; assembly: GCA_020205615.1. Taxonomy (NCBI): domain Eukaryota; kingdom Viridiplantae; phylum Streptophyta; class Magnoliopsida; order Apiales; family Araliaceae; genus Panax; species Panax quinquefolius. Next base: position 143,691,118 of record CM035167.1, read on the forward strand.
CCAAGACATCGCCGAAAAGGTTTGGATGGGTACGCCTCATGAGACTCCCACCAAGATGAGTCCGCTCGCCACGGAACATAAAGGTGGCGAATGGAACCTTCTGTTCTCCGTGCATCCCAAGACATCGAATATCTTGGTAATTTGCTTGACCCATGTTTCCGCCATGATCGGATCGGCTTTCCTTAAATTCTGGTGGTCCCAACTTTCGAATCGCTTGTCACGTGACAACCCGTGAATTGCTATCATTTCCTCCTCAGATTTTGAACACGAGTCTCCTCGCCTCGATTTTGCATGAATCGCAAAAAAGCTTCTAAACATCCCCTCGCTCATCATCTCGCCTCGTGGTGTTGTTCACGGGAGGAACATTGCCACTGACTGTACGTTTCGTTCTCCTCGTTGGTGAGTACAAAGCGTCTCCACGGCCTCATTTCTATTGTTAATATTCTCACGACATTCTCAAATATCGTCATAAAACAAGGGTTAATTAAGAAATCAATATATCACATAATATCCCTATATCTTGACCAACTAACAAATAAGCTTAGGTAGGTAGACACACTAAGCGAAGGATTTACTCGTCTCTCTCCTCCTAGTTCTATTCCCCAATCTCCGCCAGAGATCATATCCCTAAGCTCGATACCAACCGTGACGCTCCCCAAAATAGGTATACATCACCCATTCGAGTTGTCAATACATGATACGTATGTAAACAACTACAACTTTATTATTACAACAAGAAAGCGTGAGTTTGAATACAAATATTATCTTCTAGACAATATCTATACTCAAATAAATCCTCATCACATTTATTGATACATTATTTTACAAAATGGTGAGGACTACTAAACACTCTCTCTAGAACCTTCATTTCATTCCATACCCCGACTGCATACTCGCTATATTCTCGCCTCCCGAGAAGAAAAATGGAACAAAAAGGAAAAGGGTGAGCTCAACTAGCCCCAAAAAAGAATATTATGACTAAGATAATATACAACAAATTATCATTAGTCTTCAACAGAAAAAATCTAATAGTAATACATTGTACAACAAATTTTAAATCAATATTCGCAATGAAATAATAATTCATTAGAAGAGTTAAGAGAGAATGCAAACCTGTAAGACCCCGAATTTTATGAAATAAAAGTATTCAATTTTTTTTTAATTACTATTCACGAGTTACTATTCACGAGTTACTATTCATGAGTTCTTATTCACGAAGTTACTATTCATGAGTTCTTTATTCACGAGTTCTTATTCACGATTACTATTCATGAAGCATGATAATTTTTTTTTTCGTAAGAAGGCATTACTCAATAATTGTTACAGTAATTCTTTGCTCAATATTTCATTTTATTGATTCAATAATTGCTACGTTGATATTTTATATTATTGTTGTTTCAATAATTGTCACGCAAGACAAATATTTTCCATTATCAGAGCAATAATTCATATTATCCGAATAATATTATTGGATAACATTATTGGCAATGCCTAGAAAGTTCATCTAAGGAGAGGTTTGGTCACCTAATCAAGGCTACGCCAAGAAAGGAGAAATTTTTATTGGAAAGTTCTCTTCCTGAACCGCTTGGTTGTTAATATTGTGATTATGTAATATTATTTGTGAATAATTAATTATTGATTTTATGATGAGAAAAATATTTATTTTATGTGGATATAGATGGAGAAAATTTTAAATTGACAATTGTTGAAAATTAATATTTTATCTTTTTGATAAAATAATTCATTTAAATATATTATTTTAATAATATAATAATGGTGATATTTTTACAGTGAATATGGAATATAGGAGTATATGAGGAGGAAGAATATTTTTGTTACAATAAATGTTTAAAACATGTTAAACATGCTCGGTGGACCCCATTTCTTGACTAAAATTTGATTATAGATCGTAAAATTGTCCGTTTGTGGATTTTTGGCCAATTTCGCATTTGGAATTTAGAAAAACTTTCTTACGCAAAGTTGTAGAGAATTGAATTTCCTATAAAAACTCGAGAGATTTGAATTTTTTGATAAAAGGGCTATTTATTATGAATTATTGAAGTTCTGAAGCTCTGAAATAATTAATTTTTAGAAGTTTAAAATAATTTAAATAACAAAAACGTTTTTTGTGCAAGTCTTGTGAGGTGGGCTGTTTGGTGGCTGAGGTTTTGAAGTAAAATAAGTGTGCTTTGGAATAAAAATAATATATATTAATATTTTATTAAATTTTCTGCTTTGGTGTTCTAAGTATTTTCCTATAAATAGGTGCTTAGGTTAGAATTGAAAATCACACCGTAAACCCAAGTTTTCTCTCTATATTATTGAGCGTATTCTTATGAGTATTTTGAGTATACTTTGAGTATTGCTATACGGTCTGCAAGGCAAGTTAGATTCAAATACGTTATTCCAAATGTAAGTCTCGCTTCTTTTGAAGTAAAGGATAGTAAAGATTTTAAGGGTTATTATGTTTTTAGTTTCAAAATTTTTCTGAACCTTCAAAATTCTAGAAAAATTTGAAATGATATTTTGATGAGTTTTTTAGAGTGTGTCCAAAATGGCTATTTTTGGATGTATAGATTAGGAGTTATGGATTTTATGAGAAAAGACTATTTTAAAAGTAACTATTTATAACTCCTTGTGGTTAACTCCAAAATTGATGAAATTTTTATTGGGAGTACATCTATATAATATCAGTATACCGTATTAATTTCAGAATTTTTGGATAAAAGTATAATTTATGATAAATGTTTAAATATTCGGTGGTTTTGGCCATATGAAAATAGTAAATGAATTTTTAAAATTCTGAGAAAAACTTATATTCAATATGAGACTATATTCTTCTAAATCCCAGAAAATAAATATTTTTGTAACTGATTTGGTATTTTCATGAAAATGTTCTAGTTATGATTAAATGAATTAAATATGTTATGTGGAGTAAGAAAATTGGAAAATATGATTTTCGTCTTGAGAATCATATATGAGGTATATGCAGATTTTGATGAGGGTTTTGGTTAATGATGATAAAATCTTATGAGTTTGGCATTTTTAGATAATTAAATGCATTAATTATTAAAGTGTAAATAATTGGATTAAATTATTTATAAGTTTAAAAATGATTAAAATATTATTATAATATTAATAATATTAGATTATGAGATTTCTAAGTGATTTATAACATTTGGATTAAGGTGTTATAAATATGGATATGAATTTTATTATGAAACTAGCTTTATCTTTTTCGTCGAGGTTACTTATGCATATATACGGTGATTATGTATTTAACACGGGTACTATTCACGACAAATTGGGTTTCTTCTCTGACCAAATTATCATTGATTTATGAATCTTACTCTTGAAATTAAAACCATGTTTTGATTATATTGTTTTTATATAACATTCTTATAACCATAATGATGATATTTCTCTTTGACTTGAGTGTAAAGATGGGTAGATTATTGGTATGATCGTGACCATATGTTCTCTTTGGCCAGTAGTGCAAAAGTTAAATTATTGACTGGTATGATCATGACCATTGAATTTACAATTGAATATTTTTAGCTTAAGTGCAAAGGTGAACTGATCAACATGGTTATAATTATTGTTATATAACTTCTGAGATGATTATGTATTTCTTTGATATATGAATATCTTTGGCTTGTAGTGCAAAGATGACTTGTTGATGAATATCTTAGCCTGTAGTGCAAAGATGAATTATTGATGAATATCTTTTGCTCATAATGCAAAGATGACTGTTGTTGAATATCTTTGCTTTGTAGTGCAAAGATGAATTATTGATGAATATCTTTGGCTCAGAATGCAAAGATGACCATTGTTGTTGAATATCTTTAGCTTTGTAGTGTAAAGATGGGCTGTTGAAGAATATCTTTGGCCCGTAGTGCAAAGATGAATTTATTAGTATGATTATGAAGCAGGGGCGTGATTTGGTATAACCATGATCTTTGATGTTTCGTGTAAAGGCAAGTGATGAAATTATCTTCATTCCTGGATGAGAAGAGGAATTTAGAACTACAATTATGATTATGAGTTATACATGTGATTGTGGATGTGAATTGTTGATTGATGTTACGTGAGGATAAAACATTGTTGGTGGACTTTTAACATGAGAAGATAATAGATTTTATGGTCTATTTGACTCTTCTAATGGATCGCTCATTCCACGCAACTATGGTTGAAAAGTTTTATCATCTATCATATGTTCTAAATCTCGATTTACATCGATGAAGACTATTGATAATTTATTTATCTTTAGTCATAATATTCTTTTTATCGAGCTAGTTGTGCTCACCCTTTTGTTTCACAATTCCTTTCGTGTAATAAAAGTGTATTTGGGTCGAAGCGAGGATAGCGAGGAATAGAGTGGTGGTCTATAGATGTTGAGGGTGAGGTGAATTTAACTTTGGAAGGGTGTTTTGCCACTATCATACAAGATGTCTAATGACATACAAACTCGTGTTATCATAAGACAAGGTTGTGCACATCCACTTGCTGAGTATATTTACAAGCACTACCTATATAATCTTGGTGTTTGTTTGGAGTATAATACCCAATTAGAGATGATTGGAGATAATGATATGTCAAGAAAAGACTCACCATTGGGAAGAATATGATAGTAATCTTCTCATTTTTCTTTGGGGTCTATTAGGTCAACCAAGGATAATTCTGTGGCCATATGATATCTACCATAGCCTAAAAGCATGGCCTCCCATGTACGAAGGTTTCCTTGAGCACTTCCCAAAGATTCTAATTTCTAAAACAGTTTTTGACTATACCTTTATGTAAGGTGTCATTGTGACGTGCTACAGTTGGTATATATTTGTATCCAAACTCACAGCATATGTGTTGTTGTATTTTGCACGACAATTGTTGTAATCAAGTTGTAGTTATTTTTCGTACCATATATTTGGCGACTCAGAATGGGTTGGATGGAATGGACCTATTTTGGGGGCGTCACACAAACTACTATCTTCTATGTATGAATTTAAAAGTTCATCGCTCATCTTTTATCCTCAGAACATCAATCAATATATATCTCGGAATCAAATATTCATCTTTGCATCATGTGCCAAAGATATTCATCGATTGGTCATGTTCATCTAAACACTGCTCATCTTTGCACTACGGGCCAAAGATATTCTTCAAAAATCATTCATCTTTGCACTACAGCCAAAGATATTCAATAATATCATCACTTAAGACCGAGGATGATGAAAAATATTTTAAAAAAACGAATCCAAATTGAAACAAAATGACAAGGATTAAGGATTAAGGATTCGTGATTTTGTTTTATCCATGTTCAAAAATACCTCAAAATAATCATAGTGGTGTAAAATTCAAGAATGATCAAAACATGGATACAATCAAAGCTAGTATCCGAATAGATATTTTGGACTAAAAGAAGAATTTTCATTTTAGGTGAATAGTGCCGATACGTGAATAAGAATCTCGACACCAAAAGATAGAAATTTCCAAAAAAACATCTTCACGCTTCATTTAATAGTACTCGTGAATAAGAATCGGTGAATAGTAACTCATGAATAGTAATCGTGAATAGTAACTCATGAATAGTAACCCCGACATGAAAAAGTTCCAAATTTGATAAAAAGTTCCAACTAATATTTCAAAGATAATGATATTGAAGAAATAATATCATTTGAGAAGAAAATAACATCCCTTACCTCGAAAGATTAGACTTTATTTGGAATAAGGGTATAGTCTTTGAAGGAACTTGCACCGCCTAACAATACTCAAAGTATACTCAAAATACTCACAAGAATACGCCGATAATATAGAGAGAAAACTTGAGTTTCGGTGTGATTTTCAATTTAACCCAAGCACCCTATTTATAGGAAAATGCTTAGAACACCAAAAATGTAAAATTTAATAAAATATTAATATATATTATAAATTTCCTTAGCCCATCTTTGAAGATCTGATTTCAAAGCAATTAATAACACATGTTAGCCCACTTAAATGCAAAAAACGTTTTTCTTTAAAATAATAATTAAAACTTCCAAAATCAATTATTTTGAGTTTTGAACTTCAATAATTCACAATAAATAGCCCTTTATCGTAAAAATTGAATCTCACGAGTTTTATAGGAAATTCAATTCTCTACAACTTTGCAGTAAGAAAGTTTTTCCGAATTCCAAACAAAAATTGACCGAAATCCACAAACGAAGCGATTTTACAAAGTTATAATCAAATTTCAAATAATAAATGGGGTCCAATTTAACATGTTTAACATGTTTTAAATATTTATTGCAAAAAAATACTCTTCCTCCTCAGATACTCATATATCCCACATTCGTTATAAAATATCACCATTATTATATTATTAAAATATAATAATATATTTAAATGAATTATTTTATCGTAAAAGATAAAATTTCAATTTTCAACAATTGTCACATTAAAATTTTCTCCATCTATATCCACATAAAATCAATATTTTTCTCATCATATGAATCAATAATTAATTATTCACAGATAATATTATTGTAATCACAATATCGATAACCAGCAGCTCCCAGAAAGAGGGGCTTTCCAATAAGAATTTCTCCACCTACTGGCGCCAAGCAATTAGGTGACCAAACCTCTCCTTAGATGTAACTTTCTAGACATTCGCCAATAATGTTATTTAATAATATTATTCAGATAATATGAATTATTGCTCGATAATGAAAAATATCGTGTAATGACAATTATCAAAACAACAAAGAATATAAAATATCAACGCAAAGAATCAATAAAATATCGAGCAAGAATTATCGTAACCATTATCGAGTAAGTGCCTTTTCACGTAAGAATCAATAATTGGTGCAATCTGGTGCATACGTGTTTTAACCACCGAGTATTTTAACAAGATTATTATCAGTAATAACTACGATGTTATTTTTAAACAACTTATATTTGTCGCTTTCTTCATCCAATTTTCGTTATGGGCCCATAAAGATCGCAAGGCTGGTTGCATTTAATATTCCACGACCAAACGAATATTCCCCGACAACAATGAATATTTTATAACCACTTGCTTATTTTGAAATATTTTATGATTTTACCCTAACTATCCACATTAATCAAATCAACCCTTACTATTTCAAAATAATCAATAGAGAAAATTAAATTTCATTAATAATAAGTTGGGGTCTTACAATAAGGATTTCACCAAGTATAGGGTATGTCACAGATATAAAGTTATGTATAGGGTATACCACTTTTTACGAGTTATTCCAATGTAATAATAATGAATGGAATAATGTAAGTTCTCTTCATGAATAAGAAAGAATAACATCCCTTACAGATTACAACAAATAATACCCCTTTACCTAGAAGAACCTGAATATTGGAAAAGTGAAGTAGCGATATACTTTTCTTCTTTCTCTATATAGATTTTCTCTATAGCTTCTCTCTATAATTTTCTCTCTGTAGTTTCATTGAATTCGTAAGAAAATAATGAAGGAATGAGCTTCTATTTATAGGAAAATAGAATGCATAGTAATTAATCCATGAAGCAGCCAGATTGATTTACTTTAATCTGACTATCCATATTTAAAGCAAAATCTTTTAAATAAAATATCATATATTCTATTTATATAAAAACATTTTTACTACTTAAACACTACGCAACACTACGCAAAACACTACGCAAAACACTACGCAACACTACGCATAATAAAATATAATATATTCTAGTTATAGAATAAACTTTAATAAAGATTCATTTTATATAAAAGATGCTTCGCGCTTTTATTACGTTAATAATACTGAATAAAACAAAACGTCATTATCATTATAATAATTCATATTATTAATCGACAATAATGGAATCAAACCGAGTGAATTCTCACATAAAGATCAATAATCAATACCGGTGCTACTATGCAACCACACGACATCGTATTTTTACTACCGAGTAGTTCAACAAGATCAACCAGTAAAACTTCCGCCGTTATTTCAATAAAATATTTTTGTCGTTTTTCAATCCGATAATAATTTCATGGAGTCCACCAATGATTGAGTAGTCATTTAATATTCCCTCGCTAAACCGAATATTCCCACCAATCAAATATAATATAACCACTTGCATACTTTGCAAAATTTATAAATACTACCCACAACTATAATATTATCTCAAATTCACACCATAATATTAAAAATTATTTCGACAAAATTTAAATCTTTATTGATAAAATCTGGGGTCTCACAATACCAAATACTAACCTTGATATATTGATTTATTTCATTTTAACTTTGATTCACAAAAGATAAATTTATATATATACAACTCTTGTCCATTCAATTTTTACTAACAATAAATTTATAAATAATATTACTAATTCTATCATTCAATTTCATCATTGTTTCAAACATACATACATAAGATATATATACATACAAAACGGATCTAAAGTATACCTCTTAAATAGTATACATTTATTAAAATTATATCATTTTGGAGACTCTTTTAAAAAATAAGTGGGGTCGCGAGTAACATTTTTGTAAGTAAAAGGAAAGCAGGCGGGACCGCTCTCTTAATATTATTTTGTTTTTTAAAAGAATCATCAAAACGACTTATTTTTAATAAATGTATGATATTTAAGAGAGAGATGCTATTTAAGATGTATGCTTAAGATATACAAATCGGGGGATATTAAGGTTTAGGTGGAGGACAACAATGTGCTTGTGATTAGTGGAGAGAGAAAACAGTAAGTAGAGAAAGAAGGGGCAAAGTTCGTGAGAATGGAAATAGATTTGTTTGCTCATCTGAGATGTTTAATACTTAAATTGTTTTTTTATTTTGGTTAATTGAATAATAAAAAATTCAAAACCAAACCCGAATCCTAATATTGAAAATAAAATCAAATATAACCGAATAATCGAAAAAATTCGATTCAATTCAATTATTCTATTTTATCCATTTTTTGCTTAATTTTACTCTTAGTTATAACACTTGAATGCTAGCTTGCACCAAGTATATGTTGATGTAGTTAGTTAGGTAACATAATTCTTCACGCAACCATTTGTGAAGATTGAGACCTGAACTACCCTTTCAACGTTGTGTAATCAAGGAATCTGTGCATTCATGGTGTACTTTCTGGCTTCAACTTTGTTGCTCGAGTGGTCTCTATTTGTTAAAATTTCACATAATATTAAATCTAGCTAGTCAGTATTATATATATATATATATATATATATATATATATATATATAAATAAAATTCCTCAGATCTGTTCGTTACATTGTGTTCTTGTTTCAACCAGAGTTTTATTGCATAGTATTTTTCATCTTCCTGCTGTTAATTTATGCAAAGTTGCAAATTATATATTAAATTTGGTTATTAACCGGATAATTTATTCGGTTATTCGATTATCGTATATTTCAATTAGTAATTCGGAAACTTAAAACAAATAAATTTCAATTTTCGGTTATACCCAAAATACTTATTCGGTTCGATTAATAATCGAATGCTCACTCCTAATTAAGAACGTAAATAAAAAGAGATCACATTGATTAAAATTTTGTTAGAGAAAATCTAGCTATTATGGACAAAAATGAAAATTAATCATAGTATTCTTTGTAGGAGTTGGGGTGTATTTTTGCCAAAAAAAACACCTTAATTTAATCCCACTTAAATTATGCTACAATAAAAAAGGTCTCATTTGTTAATATTTTTTCATTTTAGAAAGAATTAACAAATACTAGTAAACACTCCCCAAAAGCTACTTTATTAGAAGAGATTTATTTATTTATTTATTAATTAATTAATATAAATTTATTTGATTTAACAAAGGTAATAATTAATATTATGAATTATTCCAAAAATATTATTAAATTTAAATTATTATGAATTTATTGGATTTTGCATATGTTTCAGAAATCTAGGACTTGTCAAAAAAGATTCATACCTATGACGTATGCAAATATGTTAGGGTAGAAGACAAAAAAAATTTAATTTAGAAACCTTTATATGACCAGGTAACGATGTTTGGTACTACCTTTAAAACTTTAAATTGTTTATTATATTTCATACTAATAATAGTGTATTAACTATGTTGGTAATAAAATATGATGTTTGGAACCCATTAAAGTTAGAATTACATTATGCACGGCCAATTTTTTATATTAAAAAACAAGTTTTTGATATTTTTTCTTTTTATTAGTGTTATTGTTGAAGCAAATAACATTTTCTGATAATGATTTATAAATGTGAAAGTAAAAAAACAAAATTTTAAAATAAAACAATTACCAATTAAATGGATCCTAAAGTTTGCAAATTTACATATATTTAGACTATACACTAGTGAAAACAATTGCGATAAGACAATAATGGAATGCAAAAAAAAATGTGGTTAAAATATAAAATCAAATTTTGACTTTTCTAATAATAGATTCTAAAATTAATAATACTTTTAGATAACTTACCATTTTAATAATAGTATTGTCTATAATTAAATTTCATATATATATATATATATATATCAAATTTAAAAATATCTTAAATTAATTTTATAAAGTCAAAAAATATCTTATAAATTTCAAACAGGGGAAGTGTTTTCTTGTTTTAATTAAATTATTTAAGTTAATTAAAATTAAAATTTAATGTCAATCAATACCTTATATATAATAGGCCAATAAGAGATCTTAATTTAAAATAATTGTGAGTTGACTCAGATAGTTTCTAAGCTAGTTAACTCGGTTTTAAAAATACTCTCTCCATCCCTAAATAATTGACGTTATATGGAGTTTAAAATCATAAAAATCTATTTGAGACTTTAGAGCTTTTATATTTATTCATACAAGACCTTTTTATGGATTATAGGTACATGCACCTTAAACGATATGTTCATATTATTATTTTTAATATAAATAATTATTCTATTTAGATAATGGGAGTAAATAATAGTTGACCATGCATATAATATTTTAAATTTGAGAAGAAAAGGAAAGGTAATAAGTAAACTTGAATCTTCTACTCTCTTCTCACCGAGTTTTATTTTCTTTTTATGATTTAGCTATACTTTCTTCTTTTAATTTATTTAAATTGACCCTATAGGGCCACGTTACAAGAAAATATTACTCGTCGAATCAGTTCTTATTACAAATAACAATATTTTGTTTTATAAAAATTATATTTTAATCAAATATGAAAAAAGAAAAGTAATGCACATGCCAAAGTTGGCCTACTAAAACTATATACTGGTGTTTGGGAGTGAACCTGTATGTGGACTTGTAGAGTTTAAAAATAATAAGTTATTAATTAAATAGTGATATCTTGATAAACTTAATAACATATATCGTGTTACTTTATATTATTATATCAACAAAAAAATAAAACTCTTTTATTGATTTTTTTTTTTTTGCAAATTAGATTATTATTTGATTATTGTTGACTTTTTAAAGTTAATTTAAAATATTTTTAAATTCAAAATTAACATAAATTCTTTTAATTTTACTCAATATGGTGATAAATAACGTAAACTATTACTCATTGTAATTTTATTATTTCATAATTTTTAATAAGTTATTTCAATTATAAATTTAAAATATTTTAAATTAATTTTTAAAAATCAATAATCATCATATAATGATCATGACTTGGAGCATTTAACATCAACACATCCTGATTGTGGTTCAAATGGTATCCACAGTCGAGAAACGTACGTATGACAATCAGATGTTGAGAACTATCTCGAACCAACTGTGTCCAATGACTCAAAAAATAATATTCTGTCCATAATATAATAAACTAGCTAATTTAATTTTTATAATTAAATTGATTATTTTTAGAATTATTAATTAAAAATTTTATATAGAAATTTTAAATTTTGAAACTTGACATTAGTAGTAAATTTCCCGTAGTTAATTATGATTATACGTATATTTTGTTTTTTTAAAAATTTATTAATTTAAAAAATGATCAATTTAATCATAGAAGTCAAATTAGAGCATTTATTATGAGACGGAGGGAGCGATTAAAAGAAGAAATAACTAAACACTTCAATGATAGCTTCAGGTGTGGGTTGTTCGCATGCGGACCACATATAGCAACGGTCTGATCCGTCGTTATAGGTCAGCAAATAGTCGTCATAGATATATCACATATATACGTTTTACTGTTCTATAGCGACAGACCACCCATATCTAAAACGGACTATATATATATATATATATCGGAGAGAAGTTTCTAAAAGCGAATCTTAAAAATGAGCAGGAATCGTGCGTTTTTAGTAATCTATAAGCGACGGTTAAATCCCGTCGCCAAAGACTACATACTATTATGACAGATCGAATCGTCGTCATGTATAATTAAAAAGCTGACATTTCGCTCATTTTTAAGATTCGCTTAGAAATGGGATCACTGATATATATATATATATATATATATATATATACACACTTATGTGTTTTTTTTTCATTTATGTATATTCAAATACTTTTTATGTATGTTAGTTCTAAACACTTTTATGTGTCATATATTTTTCTAAACTCATGATATGTGAAAACTAGTGAGTAAAAAATGTATATAGTCGGAGATATCTAGGGCGGGGACCGAATATTCAATACGTGTAGTATTGTTCCATTATCGGAGTAAAGATGTCAATATTAAATTTTAATTTTACAAATTGTTATGCAATTATTATTAAATTTGTTTTGGAGTTAAAATAAGTACAAGATCTTTAACTAGAAATATTCCATATATAAATTTCAACAATTCTCCGATAATATTTTTGTACATCTTAACACAAGATTAAATGTGTTGTACAAAGAATAAACATTCAATAATGTCTAATGTATTAATTTTATTAAAAATATATTTATGTACACACTCAAAATACACATTTAATTGTAAAATAGTAGAATAAGTTTCATGCCAATTTAATAATGTAGAATTAGATTCCAAAAAGGCAGATAATAAAAACGCATATTAACGGAGTATTAAGGAGGGCAAATAAGTAAATAAAAGGAAAAAGATGTGGAAGAGAAGAGAGTGGAAATTAAAAGGCTCGGCGGGAGGAAGCCAGGTGGATAGTATAAAGAGAGTCGCTGGAAAGCCAAAATCCCTACCGCCAAAATACTGCTGCCCCCGCCCCCCTTACCCTGCTTTATATATATTCACTCCTCTCTCTAAACATTTCCAATCCTTCCGGAAGTTATAGAAATCACAATAAACGCAAACAGAAAAAATAACAGCTCGATCGAAAACCCTAGAAGTAACGGGAAATCCACCGGCTCACTTTTTCTATACAACGCATTTACGATTTTGTATGTGTGTGTACTTTTTTCTCTGTCTGGAATCTTCTGAGCTGAATCAAGGTATGTGCGTGCATTTCCCTACTTTTTTTCTTCTGATTTTTCGTTTGTAGTCTGATCTGTGTTTTTACGACGAATTTGTTCTACTTTGCGGTAGAATGTGGATGAAAAATGTCATGTAAAAAGTGGTTTAGGTCCCGTGCTTTCTTCTTAGATCTATTCTGCTTTTGCTATGCACGTGTAAAGCCTTTTTGTTGATTCTGTCCGTTTTCTTCTTATTCAGATTTACCAGTTATAGTTTGTTAAATTTCATGCTTATATTAATTTTTGTTTCATTAGTGTATTAAATCTCTCCCTCCCCCTCTATCTAATTTAATTTTTCATTTTGGTTTTAAAGTTTGCTAATTATCCATTTGTATATTAGAAATCCGAGGCAAAGTAGTAATTACCATTTATGAAATGAATTTTCGCTCTTTAATTATCTAATGAAGGGCTGAAAAGTGTCTTGTTGGATAAAGTTTCTGTCTTGGAAATTTTCTTACCATTGGTTGGTTGTCAATCAACCATTTTTAGCTGAAAATTGTAGAAAATCATATTTTAATATTGCTTAGGGCAAAAGAGTGAAACTTAAGCTTGTATTTTTGTGCTATATTTCTTTAATTTTAGAGCTGCTTGATTGCTTTTCTTTGAGTGTGGAATTATATGAGTTGATAATTGTTTCTTGCAGAAGAGACAGCCATGTCAATCTTTCAGTAGTCTCTTAAAATTCACCTGATCCAGACCACACGCGTAGGACCCAACACTTTTTTCGAGCAATTGACTATTTACCTTAGCCATGGTTGCTACGGCCACTACTTCTGCATTCTTTTCAGTTGCTTGTCCGACACCAGACACCGGTGCAAAGACCACTGGACAGCTTGGAGGCCTTCCTGCAAGTGTGGATGCACGAGGAATTAGGTTGAAATCTGTTTCTTCTGGGGGTTTAAAGGTTAAGGCCAATGCACAAGCCCCACCGAAGGTAAACGGTACAAGAATTGGTGTGATGGAAAACTTCAAGACTGATGATGAGATTTCTTCTTCGCCTCCAGCAAGAACTTTTATTAATCAATTACCTGATTGGAGCATGCTCCTTGCAGCTATCACGACCATTTTCTTAGCTGCAGAGAAGCAATGGATGATGCTTGATTGGAAGCCAAAGCGGCCTGATATGCTCACTGACCCTTTTGGTTTGGGGAGAATTGTTCAGGATGGAATGGTTTTCCGTCAAAACTTCTCTATTAGATCCTATGAAATAGGGGCTGATCGGACTGCGTCTATAGAGACACTGATGAATCATTTGCAGGTACATTTGACCCTTCTCCATCATCTTATGATTTGGACATGGGTAACTTTTGTGCTATTTGTCTAGCTGATTTAATTTAACCCTATATGTCTATAGCAAAATGCGTGGCATGTATTGTGACGCCCCCAAAATTAGGTATACATCACCCATCTTGGGTCGCCACACTTATGGTAGTATGTAATTTAAATACAACTTACTAACATAACTGCGTGGTACAATACGACATAAAGCGTGAGTTTAAATACAAATATCGCTCACTAGATATTATACAAACTCAAAAGGAGTCCTCATTACAATTATTATCACACTATTTCATAGAATAGTGAGGACTACTAATGCTATCTTCGGGACCATCACTCGCTTCCCGACTCGTCGTCAAATTTATATTCTCATTTCTCAAGAGAACGGTGAAAGAAAAGGGTGAGCTCAACTAGCCCAAGAAGAAATATTATGACTAAGATAATGCGAATAAATTATCAATAGTCTTCAACAATGTTAAACCGATAAAATACAATAGACAAACCGGTTTAATCTGCAATGAATATGCAATCCATTAAAAGAGTTAAGTAGAAAATAAAGTCTACTATCTTTTAGGTTTTAAAAGGTTTTTCATCACTGTTTATAGCTGAGACTCAGCTTTAATAAATATTCCACATCATCGAATCACCCCTGCACTACGGCCAAGGATATTCTTTAGTATCACGACCACAATTATTCATGCACTACGGGCCAAGAATATTTGTGTATTCATTAATGGTCATGATCATGCCAACAACTGTCCATCAATGCACTACGGCCACTGAGGATTTTATCACATCATTTGTAACATTACGGTCATGATTACACCGAATAATCTCTCGGTCATAATCATACCAAGTTCATCTACGCACTACATGTGCCACTGAGATGACTTTAAAAAAATATAAACATGAGGATGATGACAATGATATAATAATTCAATAAAACAAGTTCAAGAATTATTTTATCCAGAATTATTAACGCCCAAATTATCAACATGATCATTGTTTTTGTAGAGTAAAATTCAAGAATGATCGGAAGAATATTTTCATGAAAAGATCTTTGGATGAAACGCAAATATCAAGGATATTCCACTAATTTCATGGAGTATATAAGTCAAAGTTTTAACCAATTGGGTATAATAAAGAATGGAATAACAAAAGAAATCACCGTGCATGCGATGTAATCGCATGCACGTGTTATTCCAACAGAATAATAAATAACGGAACCAGTCGGTGAAATTCACACCGATGGATGTTCCTGAGAATAATAAAGATGGAACTGCATCCGATTGTAAAAACACATGATAGGATATTCCAACAGAATGATAAAGAGGCGGAACCAGTCGGTGTAAAACACATGCATGTGATGTTCCAACAGAATAATAAAGAGCGGAACCAGTCGGGTGTAAAACACATGCATACATGATGTTCCAGCAGAATAATAGAAGAATGTCACCAAGTATAGGTAAACCGGCATGATACAAAAGTTATTCCAATGTAATAATAAGCAATGGAATAACAACAATTCTTCTTCATGAATAAGAAAGAATAACACCCTTACATTTGGTAGAGATTGAATATCGCGGCGGCAGTAGTAACAAAATACTCTTCTTCTTTCCTCTTATTCTCTCTATACTTTCTCTCTATAGCTTGAATGAATTCGTGAAAATAATGAAGCCCTCAGCCTCTATTTATAGAAGATTTCTAGCTTAAAGACCGCCGATGTGAAAAGGCAAGTGGCTTGACGACTAATGATGTGAAAAGAAAAGTGGTTTGGATTTCGTAATGTGAAACGACAAGTGGTTCGACGCCTGTAATGTGAAACGACAAGTGGTTCGACGTCTGGTAAAGGTAATTACTATTAACGAAGGTAAATACTATTGACGAAGGTAAATACTATTCACAAGGGTAATTACTATCGATTGAAGGTAAATACTATTCACAAGGGTAATTACTATCGACGAAGGTAATTACTATCGACGAAGGTAAATACTATCGACGAAGAGACTCTTAGATGATGACATATGAGCCCCCCATAAAATAATCAAACTTACCACAAATCATTTTTTTTCATCAACACATATTTAATCTTTCAACAATTATTAATCATTTATAACTTGTCGTCTCAATTATTGATTTAATACTATAACATATTATATGATGATCTTGTGACAATAATTGAATCAATAATATAAGAGATATGATCAAAAGAATTATCTGTAGCAATAATTGAGCATACCGAGTGACTTCTCACGTAAAGCATCAATAATCAATACCGTGTGCTACTATGCAACTACGAGTATTCTCGTGCATTTTTTACCACCGGTAGTTCAACAGCTTTTAACGGTAACACCTCCACCGTTATTTTTATAAAATATTTTGTCGTTTTTTCTCAATCCGACAATAATTACATTGTGGGGTCCACCAATGATTGAGCCATTGTACTAATATTCCCTAACAAAAGAATATTCCCCGACCAAACGAATATTTTATAACAACTTGCATACTTTGCAAAATTTATAAATATTACCCACAACTATAACATTATATCAAATTTATTCCATAATATTCAAAATAATATTTATAGAAAAATTCATCTTTATTTATAAAAGTTTGGGGTCTTACATGTATCAATTTTTTCCCCATCTGCTGATCAGAATGTATAATGGTGTTTATTTCATTTACAACTTAGAATTCTTTCTGCAGGAAACGCCTTAACCATGTAAAGAATGCTGGACTCCTGGGGATGGCTTTGGTTCTACACCAGAGATGTGTAAAAGGAACCTGATATGGGTGGTCACCAAGATGCAGGTCATGGTTGATCGATATCCTACTTGGTAAGCCAAACCTCATTTCCACAAATATACCTTCTACTAGCATGGTACGCTTTGTGTGAACATATCTTGCCTTTCATAATTTGCATAACATCTATTTTAGTGGAACATTCATCGTGAGTGCCTTATAATTCTAATATATGAGAATAATTTTGTTACCAACACCTTCCAGGCTTTTGGAAAACGGCTAATACTGTCATCTAAAATTTTAAGTAGTCTTGAGATACTTGAGAGACCATTTGAAGAGTTGAAAACCAAATGGAGAATTAGGCCTTGGTCCTTTACAGTAGGTTGCATACTTACATCATTGTGATATGACAGCGCGGAAGGGGCTTTAGATTATATTAGCTTATTGAAGGTTTTGCATTTTTATGTAGCCATTCCTTTTAACGTTTTCCTTCACGGATTTGTCCTGCATCACAGAGGCTCAAAATCCGAGTCGGATGACAAATATAAGAAAATTTTAAATTCTTTCTGTCAGTAATAACTAACAAGTAAAACGGTGTTTTTGGGGAGGGTTTTGGTTCGAGGCAACCTTTATAAACATCATGATTATATCCAGAAAGACATGATTTGTATTAAAAGTTGCGTTTAAAAAAAACAGTAAAGTATGTCCTTCCCCCCTTTTAGTATTAACGCTTCGTTTAACAGGTACTGGGAAGATTGCAATTGAAAGATGATTTTTTCACAAAAAAATATGAAAACAACATATTGAAATCAATAAACGTGCAATGATCAATTATATACAAAATAATCACATTTTACTGTAATATTACTTTAATTGTCTTTATGGAAAAATTGATGTTTGATACCTAGGAAGTAGGGATGCAGCAGATAGGCAACACACGGATCAGGGTGTGCTGGATTTATGAGTGATGCGGCAATTTCTGTATTCTCAAATCGCAGGTCAACCGATTTGGCAAAATGGGTAAAATAATTACATAGGTTACCAAATTAGTATACAGAATATTAGATCTTAGATGGACTGTGTCAATGAAGTAAGAGAAAGCTTCAGCCTTCAAGTCCATAGACACAAATTGTCTGTAATTGCAGGAGAGAGATCGGAGACAGATAACATCAATCTACAAGGCAACTTGGCGAGAGATGGAGAGGGAGAAAGGTATGCGGTAGTAGTCAGGGCTTTGCCAACCTCGATTAAGGCCAAATGGATCTCAGCTTTTTCCGATTCTCTTTGGCCTCCATTGATGCTATTGATGGTGCAAACAAAGCAACTGAAGCGATGTTTATGTTATGTTATTATTTATTATTTCCAAATTACTAATAAGTACCTTAAACGTACTTTATAAATCTGTTGGTAGTCCTAAAGTTTGGTACATTTCAAATTCCACCCATATAGTTTCACTAATATTAAAATAAAATAGAAGACTATTTTTTTTTATTGCGTAATTTTATGTGTATATGTGTGTGTGTTCTATTCCCATTGCACCTGAATCCCCATTTTCCAAGATTTGTTGAACTCTAGTTTACCCATGTTGCACACCGTATTCGCCCACATGAACAATGTTTGTTAAATTAAATGGAATGAATACTGCAATGGGGAACAGTAAGCTCAACGAAGTCTAATATGTGAACTCAAAGCTATTTTGATAGTTCTGTTATCTAGGAATAGTTTTCAAATGCAACTATCTGTTGCTGCACAAAGATGGTCACATCTATGGAGTTTAGCTTTGTTTGTGGATGCTGAATCTAATGTCGACTAGTTTACTTCTAATCGTATGCATTGCATTATATAGCTGCTGATAAGGAACAAGCTTGTTCTATAAAATGTCATATTATGGAATTGGACAATTATTATTTATCATTTGGAGCTGATTGTTTGTCTGTTTTCTTTTTCGTTATTTCAATATATTACAGGGGTGATGTTGTTCAAGTAGATACTTGGGTAGCTGCATCTGGGAAGAATGGTATCTTGGCGTGATTGGCTTCTTCATGACTACAGTACTGGCAAGATATTGACTAGAGCTTCCAGGTTGGAACTTGTGTTATTTAAGCCCTTTCATCCAGTCCATATTCTCACAAGTCATGACTTTATAAATGATTCTTTCCAATGGTTTATTGCTTCCTTTTGCTATTGTAATGGAGTCTCTATGCCTCTCTCAATGCTGTGTAGCCATGGTTGCTTCATCGGCAAGACCACTTTATTTGTCTCATCTTTATATATTGCAAGTTAACAGAACATTATATGTATATAATTTCTCTAGAAGAAATATTCAATTTTTTAATGATTGAAGAATCTACTCTATTATGAGAGAAGTTTACTCGAGGGGACGGAAAAGTATCAACTTTTTTGTTTTGTTGTTCAATTTTTTAGCTGATCGATATGAATGAGTTTCTTATTTATGGATTAACTGACTACGACTGGATCTTTTGATTTGTTGTGGGCAGTTGTTGGGTAATGATGAACAAACAGACAAGGAAGTTAGCTAAACTTCCAGATGAAGTCCGAGCTGAAATAGCAAATTATTTTGTTGATACACCTGTTGTTGTTGATGAAGATAGCAGACGATTACCAAAGCTTACGGACAGCGATGCAGATTATATCCGTACTGGTCTAACTGTAAGCCACTGCTGCTCATTTATGAAGGTTATTTACGTATTTATGTATTACAATTGCCTTGCTACTCATGCTCTGCTTCCTTTGTGATGTTTTTTAGCCAAGATGGAGTGATTTGGATATCAACCAGCATGTTAACAACGTGAAATATGTTGGCTGGATACTTGAGGTAAATCTTTTCTATTTTTAATTTCTTATACATTTGTGTCATTTTGTCTTTCATTTCATTAATTGCAACTGTTACTTTTCACGTTAAATTTGATAATTAAAACATATAATAAAAGAAAAACATTACAAAGTAGTCAAACCGATGTTAATCAAGTCCAGTCTGGCTTTCCTAAAACGGCATCTTTCTTAACCAGTAAAGAGCTGGAAATGATGAGATATTTTATGTGGCCTGCTCCTATTTAATATGTAGACACACACATATGTGCATATGCATATAACTCATTTTGGCGGCATCTGTTAGACCAAGGGAAATTATTTAAAGGATATAATTTTTGCTTCACTTCTTTAAAGATATGTATTTTTTTAATGTACAAAAGCAAGCTCTTTTTGCTTCTGCTTTCAAGTTGTAGATTGTTTTCTCAGTCTCAAATGTCATTAACCAATATCTGAAGGATCACTGATCATTGATACTTGTTGGCAAATATGTACTTTTTTAATCATGTGTATCTCTCTATAGTCAACATATCTCTAGCTGTAATCGTTTCTTCAACACATCCATGTGACTTGGAAAAGGATGTTTTATTCTGAATACCCCTTGATCTTGCCATCTAATCGAAAATATATGTTGATTGCTGCAGAGTGCACCGCTCTCAGTTCTGGAGAGTCACGAGCTTGCTAGCATGACTTTGGAGTACAGAAGGGAGTGCATGAGGGATAGTGTGCTGGACTCCCTTACCTCTGTATCGGGGAAAGGAATTGGTGATTTGGCTAGCTTTGGCAAAGTTGAGTGCCAGCATTTGCTTCGACTCGAGGACGGGGCTGAGATTGTGAAGGGAAGAACTGAGTGGAGGCCCAAAGGAGCCTATGGAATTGGGAGCTTGGGTCATCTTCCAGCAGAAAGCCCATAGTGCAACATACTTGAATAGTTTTGTTGAGTCACAATGCCGATGTAAAAATGATTCTTATGTGTCTTCAAGTCCTACATGTTTTCTCCATATATATTCATTTTATTCTATGGTTTGTTTTTGT
Source organism: Panax quinquefolius (assembly GCA_020205615.1). NCBI lineage: Eukaryota > Viridiplantae > Streptophyta > Magnoliopsida > Apiales > Araliaceae > Panax > Panax quinquefolius. The sequence goes on from CM035167.1 coordinate 143,712,358, forward strand.
TTGGGAGAAATGGGGGGGAAATTTTAAGCCCATTGTAATTAGCCATTAATATACTCTCTCTCGGTCAGTAAAGCTGGATTGCCTCTTAGGATGCCTCGATTATTTATTATTTGTAATGAAAGACGGTTTTATGGCAGTGGAATATGTGGTCAACATTAAACCTAGGTGGTGAAAGTGTCAGGATTGATGTACACATTGACGCCCATGTTTTTTAATGTTCTTTTCTGTTTTATATGTTCCAAAACAATGTCATTTACTACCTCTGCTCGTCTTGTTGTTGGACTTTGATCCTAGTTAATTTCTAAAAATTCTATTACTTAAATAGTAATGTGAATTTATAGGATTCCGTTAGCATGAATTTTATTTTTTGGTCAATTAGTCAGTAAAATATTGATACACATAGAGTCTCGCATGCGTTAGTACTTTATTGATCAATTGACCAATTTATTCAAAAATAAATTTTATGCTAACCATTTCTGAATTTATAATACTTTTAACTTATTTTTGGCGGTGGGGTGATAATTTTCTTTATTAATATGTTTTCCACAAATAATTAGATTCACATGGAGACGGGTGGATCAAGCACGAGACTTTGTATGATTAGACTCCAATTCCAGAGTGAAAGAAAGAAAAAAAAAAAAAGAGACAGACCTGCAAGACATGTCACATGACACATGCTACTAAATTACGAGCTATCTACGTGCACATGAGTATATTTAAATTTTATTTATTTATATTTTTATTTTTTATTGACAGTTAAAATATAAATAAGTAAAATTTAAATATACTCATGCCTAATTTTTATGTCCACATAGTTTTTTTTGCTAAATTACTCTCCCTAATAAAAAAAAAAATGAGGGAAGTACAAAATTTATACATATTAAGAAAAAAAATTAATTTTTTTAATGGTAATGGGGTAGAAGATCTAAATACGGAATGAAATGATGTGTTTGATAATTGTCTATATAAAACATCTGAATACGTGTATTATCCTATTTTAACCTTCTAGGCTGTTATGAACAAATTTATTATGTAATTATAAATAAACAATGTTAAATAAGAAAAATTAAATATAAACTTTTGAACAATTTTTGATGAAGTATACTACTAAAAATATAATTTTAAGAATAAAGCATTAAAAATATTAATACCATCCTATAGTACTTAAAATCAAAACAAAAACTATAACAACATTCATTAAATTGGTTATCCAACTTGTTAAACAAAAATTAAAAACAATTTGTACATAACAAAATTATTTACAATAATAAACAAGATAGATATTGAATGTAAATTTAATTCATTCAACACTACTTATTTATTTAGTGACAAATTTTAATAAATCGTTCAGATACATTCAAACATATTTAAAACTTAAAAATTGTTAAAATAAATGGTATGAATGATTTATTCGGCCAAATTCAAAATAAAAATAATTAATATTTCAAATAATTATAATTATAATAACTTATAATGACTTATTGTATCTTGTGGACATTACAAATTTAAAAGAAGCTTATAGAAAAGAGTGAGTAGTCAATATAGCGATTTCTGGACTTAGGACCCTACGTGGAGGTATCCTAGTTTAAATGGGCCACAGAGATAATTATATAAATGCTTTAAAGGGTTTCTCCAAGATAAATCTCAAACTATTTTTCAATATATTAGGTATTAATTAATATAATGTCCTTAAATTTAATACCACAATTTCATTTTTAGACCGTTACATCTATACTAAATACTCATTATATTTAAAATAAATATAAAAAAATTATTTTTTGTTAAATTTTACAAATTTTGTAAATGAAATTTATTTTGTGGAAGGACCATTGAATAATTTAGCAGACCAGACCGACTGAAGCATGAGTTGGGTTGATGAGGTTCATTTTGGCCCACCTAAGTTTTTCCCCATACCAACCCTGGCATGGGGGTGGCCCAACTTCCTTACGTTGGAACATTTTAGCTTGATGTAGTCTCCGCTTGTCCGTAGAGTACAATGTAACTTTTTGGCAGGGCCCATATTTGTTATCCTGTCGAAAATTGGGTTTTCTGTGACTTATGCAATATTAATGTGTTTTTATAATTATTACAATTTAAATTATTATATTAACATACACGTTTAAGCTAGTAAGCCTTATTATTTAGAACTAAAGAAATATATTCAGAAGTGGGAGTCTCACTTAGGGTTGGGGTGGGGTGGGGTGGGGTGGGGTAGGGGTACTCCTTGTTTTTAAAAAGTTAATTATAATCTTAATACAAAGAAGTGTATTTAAAATATTTAATGTTATTGTTCTCATTATAAGAACCTTGGAAGTTTGAAATTAATGTTTTTTTTCAAAACTTAAAGTTTAATTTGTTAAACTATATGATACTTGTTATAAAAATTAAAATGTTGTTATTTTAACCAGAAATTAGTCATATTATATGCGTAAACTGTATCCAAATACACTTATTTTCTTTCTCTTAGTGTATTTTCTTTTTCTTTATTAATATTTTCACAAGTGAAATATTAATTACATAAATTATACTCTCACACGAGAGTAAACCTGACTTACTGTTTATGTGAGAGATTTTATAAAATTATCAAAAATATATCAATTCCCTATTTTTTTAGTCTATATATGCCCATTGACTCTATTTACTTAACCATATCCTCAAGATTACATTTGTTTATAAATGTTGAAAAGAAACATTAACACTTGAACAACTAGTAATTACTCCTTTTAAAACAGCCTGCATATTTAAGGAAGTCCCACTCCCACATTATATGCTGCACTCCAATCGAGGACTCACTAATGATCCTCACACATCATAGGAGTATCTGCTAATAGTGGTTGAACACAAAGAAAGAGCAATATACAAGCCAAAAATACTTTTTTTATACCATCAATCAAATTATATTCTTGATAACCCAAAATGGGCTCCTCCATATTCATCATTACATCCTCAATCCCAAGTAAAACTATTATGATTGATTGCCTTCAATCCCACATCTTCATATCTGTAAGTTCCTAAAGGGTGCTCTTCTCAAAGACCAAAGGTGCTTTACTTTCTTCACTCCAGATCTTTCTCTCTCTCTTGATTCTTGGTATGAAATCTGGAACTCATTATGCTTATTTTATTTTTGATGTTATAAGTACTTATTTTCATTGTTAATTTGTGTATGTATTTTCTTACTTTGTCAAAATGGTGTCTTTGTATTTACTCTGCTTGTTTAGGTTAATTATGATGTGGGATTTCTTTGTTTTTTAGTTTTTCCATATCTTGTTCTCATTTGTATTTCAGATCTAAAATGTTACATACATTTGTGTATATATACAACCTTTTGTTGGATACTGATCTAGTTTTTTTTTCTTTGCCGGCCTTGTCGGTGGCAAATGAAGAAACTATAATTTATTTCTCTTCTACATTTTTTTGCAATATTTTAGGTCTCTATTTGATTGGAAAAAATAGGTCACTCACGGAATCGAAGCTAAAATAAAGGTAGCTTGAACCGGAAAAGTACTTTGTTAGTTGGCAGGTTTTACTATTTATTCAGTTTATGTGCTTACAATACATAAACTGAATAAATTTGATATCTTAAACATGTTATCCTAGAAATGGTATTGCCAATGTGGATACAGAATTAATTTGTCAGTTATTCGATAGAGTGTAGCTTTTCTTTAGTAAACAATTGTATTTCATTGAAATTGCAAAAAACTACTTATATTTGAGTGTTCTTTAATATCATTACAGGATATACGCTTCCAAGTGCCTTTCTATTTTCCTTTTCATTCCACTCTATTTATGTTCTCGCTTGCATGGCCATTCCATGGATCAACATGGGTTTAAATTTATTTTCTTTTTATGTTTTTTTTAATTATTATCATTCTTTGGTCTGTAGTATACCCTTCGTTCTGCATAGCTTCGTTTTGATATTCAATTTACAGTAAAATCTCGATAAATGAATTCACTTGGGACCGAAAAAAATATTACTTTAGCGAGATTATTTATTTATTGATAAATGAATAATTTATTCATTTATCTATAAATTACTATATTTATTATTTTAGAGGGAGTTCTTCAATCTATGTATGTGGGTAGAAAAATCAAGAGACAAAGACAAGTTAAAAAGAATTGGTGAAACTTATAATGTCTTGGAAAACAAAAGGTTTTAAGTTATTCCGGAAGTTGTGTATGCACTACAAAAAGTAAGGAGGGGGTTGAATTTGGTTTTGGTGTAAAGAAAAAACAAGTAACTTTAGATGCATATTTTCAGAAAAATGACTTTTTATATGGATATTGTTGATTGACTGAAAAGTTTGGGTCTATTGTATGAATGTTATTACAAAAAGTTCAAGAATATGTGGATTATATATATGTTTTTATATGGAATTTAGTAATTATTAATTTATATTTTCTTTGGGCCTTAAAGGATTCAATTTTTTTTTATTACTTAATGCATGTAGCGAGATTATTATTTTAGTACATATACCCAAGTCGAGACCAGAAGAAATTATTATCTAAGCGAGGTTATTACTTTATTGAACATTCATTTATTGAGATTTTACTGTTCTGTTGTTTTGGCAAACGTCAGCAAACTTTTCGCTCAAAAAGCATTTTCAAAATGCTACATGATGATGGTTCTTCACTACTTGGCCTTTTGTTAAACACATTAATTATAGCCTTGACCTTGAATTTGCCTCAATCTGTTGTTTCCTTCATCTTTTCCCAAGCCACAGGCTTATTTTTATGGACTCGTACATGCCAAACTTGTGCATTTTTATGTTATGTGTTAGGAAATATGTTGATGACGTTTGCATGTTATAGCCTCTAGTTTTTTATCTTTTTGTTGCCATGGCCCATGGCATTGTTCCTTTTAGCTTCTTGTTGTCTGTGATGTTTTTTTTTTACCAAAACTTCAAAATGAAGCCATTAATAAGAACATAGGAATTTACATGAATTGATTTGATTGTGACATGGACTTGTGTATACAGCAAGCTGCAAATTGAATCATTTCTACTATGCTTAAGCAAATCCTCGCAAAACTCCCTCGGAAATCATCAAAATCTAATTCATTAGATTCTGATGCTGGGAGCAGTTCCAGCAGTAATACGACTGACGTAGGCAATGGCTTCCAATTTACAAACAGTTGCAATGTCATTTCAAGTCGACTGAATGCTGTTAAGCGGATGTCTTCATCAATTTTCCCAGCGAGCATCACAGCTGGAGTTGAGATGGTTGAGCCTCATATACTATTCAAAGATGTTCCAAATTCAGAAAAACAAAACTTGTTTGTTAGTAAGTTAAATTTCTGCTGTTCAGTATATGATTTTAGTGATCCAGATAAGCACTCAGCTGAAAAAGATCTTAAACGCCAAATATTGATAGAGCTCATTGACTTTCTTGCATCTGATTCTGCAAAATTTAACGAATCAACAATTGCTGCCATGTGTAAGATGTGTGCAAGTAATCTGTTCAGAGATTTTCCACCCAAGTATAATACTCATGGTACTCGTGGTGAGGCTGATGATGAAGAACCGTTGTTTGATCTAGCTTGGTCACATTTACAACTCGTATATGACATACTCCTTCGATTTTTAAGTTACAATTCTCTGGATGCGAAGGTGGCAAAGAAGTATGTAGATAATGGTTTTATATTAAGATTACTTGACCTATTTGATTCTGAAGATCCAAGAGAAAGAGATTGTTTAAAATCAATCCTACACCGGGTTTATGGGAAGTTCATGGTACACAGGCCTTTTATCCGAATGGCAGTGGGAAATATCATCTATCGCTTTGTTTTTGAAACTGAACGGCATAATGGAATTGCTGAGCTGTTGGAGATTTTTGGGAGTGTAATTAGTGGGTTTGCTTTACCACTGAAGAAAGAACACAAGATGTTTCTAATGAGGGCTCTGATTCCTTTACACAAACCAAAATCTGTGGGTATCTACCATCACCAGCTAACATATTGTATTGTACAGTTTATAGAAAAGGAGCCAAAGTTGGCTGGTACCGTGATAAAGGGACTGTTGAAATGTTGGCCAGTAACAAATAGCCAGAAAGAATTAATGTTCTTAAGTGAGTTAGAAGAGCTTCTGGAAATTATTACAGTGGATGAGTTTGAAAGAATCATGGTTCCGCTGTTTCAGCGTATAGGGTGCTGCCTCAACAGCTTCCATTTCCAGGTGAATTCACACGTTACTTGCTGCTAATTTTCTTGTACATGCTCATGACTGAAAAAGCTTCAAATATTTCTCAATTCATACTGCTGTTAGTTTTTAATTTTTCTATGATAGAACTATACTGCTGTTAATTATGCTAGTCATATTTGGAAACTCCCTTATATGTAGTAGTTGGTGACCATAAGGACTGATAGCGTTGTACTGCACTCTTAAAGCCTTGAGGCCCTCTGAAAGGCTCCAAACCTACTCTAAGCACCAGCTCTGAAAGGGCGGAGCTTTCTAACTGACTTCCAAACAAAGAGAACCTTGACTATTTGTTGTCTGGTTCAGTTGATATCTCTGTCTACGTTGGATCATTGTCCAATGGCAGTGCTGTGTACATCGATTTTGTTCCTGTCCAAATAGATGTGTACATAGGTGTGAACTCTGTGTGGTTTACGAACCAAAAAGGTCATGCCTTGTCACATATCTGACACTACTTTGGAAAAGAAGGGAAATACTGCCTGATTTAGATGGATAACCTTAATCTTTTTTATTTGTCAACTTCATCTTGTGTTGCGGTTTATAGGCATGGAATTGGTATTATCATGCCACAGTTATGGTTGCTGTCATAATTGCAGTGGGCTTAGTAACCCTCTATAATTATCTTTTTAGGTGGCTGAGCGTGCCCACTTCTTTTGGAACAACGAGCATATCCTTTACCTTATCATGCAAAACCGACAGGTGATTATGCCTCTCGTCTTCTCTGCTTTAGAGCGGAATATGCAGAACCATTGGAACCGAGCAGTGCTCAACCTGACACAAAATGTAAGGAACATGTTTTCCGAGATGGATGCAGAGCTTGTGCTTGTATGCCAAGACAAGTTTGTGGAGGAAAATTCACAGTTAAGCGCAGTAGCTGAGAGGCGAAGACTGACATGGGAGCGTCTTGAAAATGCCGCTGGTTATCAACCAGTAGCCAACAATATATTAAGCATTGTAGAATCTACTCCGTGCGTTGCTGCTTGCTAGTTCGTGTAGTAGCAGTTGAAGTAGGTGCTTGAATATGGGTTATATTTTGGTATGTCATTAGGTGTGGCATGATGATTATGATTTATGAATCTACCTGAAGTGCTAGTGCTGCCACCTTACCGATCTCTTCTTTTGGTTTTCTCGCAAGGAGAAGAGCTAATTTGGCAGTGGTTCACTTGTACCAGAGCTCTTGCAATCTCATGTCACAGCTGCGCGTTTTGGCCCTTAATTTCCTTTTCAAATTTGGCTCTCTTTGTGAAAATTATTGAGAGCGTTGTTATTTATTGAGACTGGTGTTTGCTTTGATGAGATCATAAGGTGATGTACTTGCTAATTCCTAATTTCTTATCTTCATTTTATTGATTATATGTTTGAGGTTTGAAAACATTAAGATGTAAGATGATTTAGAAGTTGAATTGGCCTGGATAGGGGTCATTCTGCCAGATTTAAGAGAGACGCACAATGAAACTGATATTTTCTCAACAAAAATGTCGCTATAGATGTATAACGACGGTGAAAACTGTTGTTATAGGATCTATAGCGACGGTTTTGTTGTGGAAATATCATTTTCTGTGAATTTATTAGTTTTCATAAAAAAATCAACAATAACTAATTAACTAGTGACAAGTTTAATTAGAGAATTACTATTTTTTAAAATATTTTATTTTAATAATTTCATGTTGTGTCTCGCACATAAATACTAATAAGTTACTTTTAATAATTTCGTGAACATCTACCATTTGTTTGTACTCGCTCTACTATATATTTGAAGTTTAGAGGGACATTTGTAAAAGTACTTTTCAAATGTAACATTTGGTAAAAATGGAGTATAAGAGTTATGGTAGGACTTAATCTACATTACATACAAATGATGTTTAGTGTTTAAATTATTGCACGGTGCATAACTCGAAATTAATGAATACATCACATATGTAAGAATAGCCACAATTTGGTGAATTCTTACTTTTTAACTCGGTATCTAATTTTTGTAAAATTTCTATTACTCGATCTTAAATCTAACAAAAAAAAATAATAAAAAATGTCGCTATAGATGTATAACGACGATAAAAATTATCGCTATAATTTTTTGTCGATACATTCGTGATTGATCCCACTAAAATACTCCGCTAAGATTTGCATAATTACACCCTTAGCTAACACCATAAACTTGCAAAGTTAGTGTGTGCTAGTTGTAACCCCTCATTTATGAAATTATCACAAACAAAAAAATTGATAAATTTATAACAAAAAATAATATTTCTACGATAAAACTTAATTTAGTACTACTCGATATTAAATAATTCCTTAAATATTAATTATATACTCCAAAAGAGTGATGGTTGGAGCAAGTAAAGACAGAAAGAAAAAGGCCGAGTCAACCGTGAATTGTGCTCCAGCAGCAGCTCCCACCCTCAGCAACAAGAAAAAGTCACTTCTTTTTCTTCTTCTTTCACTTTTCTCTCTCATCACTTTCTCATAATCCAAACGTACCCTTTTCAAATAATCACTACAATTTCAGCTGTGAGCTCTAATTTGTAATTCTATACAATTTTTCCGACTGATTTTCCGTCATACCAATCAAGTTCTGGGGAGAGAGAAAAGGAAACAAGAGAGAGAGAGAGGAAAATCTTCAGGGGTTTCACATTAGATCCGAGGTTTTCTTTATTCCCTTAAACGTGTTTGTATTGGAGTACTTGATAAAGCAAATTAGTGGGGTTTTTTTTTTAAATTTATATTTTTTTATAAAATTTCCTTTTGAGTAGACATATGAAGCATCAAGCTTTCTTTTTTCTGATTGATTGAGGCACATTTTTGAAGGGTTTTGGTTACCTGGATGGGGGTTTGCTGGAGCATTCAAATTAAGACCGAGAGCCAATTTCATACTGGTAATTTCCCTTCTTATTCCATAAGTGTGTGAATTAATTATATATACAAATGCATACTTTTTTAAGGTGTTAAGAACTGGTTAATATAGTAAATGATGTTTCTTTCTGTTAATTCTGATTTGTTCTTGTGTTCAAATTTTGGAAGCTCATTAGAGTTAGTTGATTTGTAATAAGTTAAAGTACTTGCTGTTTATGTTGGTTTCTATCATGAAATTAAGTTTTAAAAAGACATGAGAGAAATAATTTTGTTAATTTAGTAGGATTACATTTTCTAATGAACCAAATAGATTATTATATGAATTCAAATTTATGTTCTTTTTTTTCTTTTTGGTTGATTTCGTGTTTCTCGGATACTCTAATTATATGAGGTAAAAGTGCATTCTGTATACTCGTGGTGTACTCAATAATGTTTGTTTTCTAATAATTACTTTGATATATATACATACATTTATGCGTGTATATGCGTATATGTATATATATGTTCACATGTTCACTTGGGAAATTCTTTAATTCAGTGGTTCAGATATTTATGCAATTGGAGCTTATATTTCTGAAGGAGACATAAAACCTCTCTTTTTTTGTTTATTTTTTGTTTGTGCGTGTGTTAGCTTCTGGTGAACTATGCACTTATAAGAATTAGGACTTAGATGATTTCCAGGTAGAGAACATATATTGTTTTGCCTTGTGTGCCTACATTTTATTCGGTGTATTCATTGTTCATGATTAAAGTACGATTTTCTGTAGGCGAGGATTCTAAATATGTTAGTAGAGATGGGAATGATACTAGTAATTCGATTAGCAAAGGTTCGTCTACATCTATACCTGCAACTCCTCGGAGTGAGGGTGAGATCTTGCAGTCCTCCAATTTAAAAAGCTTCACATTCAGCGAACTCAGAAATTCGACCAGAAACTTCCGTTCTGATAGCGTACTAGGAGAAGGCGGCTTTGGTTCTGTTTTCAAAGGATGGGTTGATGAACAGTCACTTGCAGCTTCAAAGCCTGGAAGTGGGATAGTCATAGCTGTAAAAAGGCTGAACCAAGAAGGTTTGCAGGGGCACAAGGAATGGCTGGCAAGTAGAAACTGCTAAAGCTTCTTCTCTGTTTTATTCTAATGCTTTGTATACAAAAGTTGCAAATTTGAGCAGAGTAGCTAATTTCTGTTACATCCTTGAATGTACAGGCGGAAATCAACTATCTTGGCCTGCTACGCCATCCTAATCTTGTGAAATTGATCGGTTACTGCTTAGAGGATGATCATAGACTTTTGGTATATGAGTTTATGCCAAAGGGGAGCTTGGAAAATCATTTGTTCAGGAGTAAGTTGTCCCATATTTAATTATAGACTGCCAATTTGATAGTTTTATGTTGTGATTATTTTTCTTGAAAATAAGTATTCTTTATAGACTAGATGTTCCTTGTCAGCATGCGATTGACATATTAGGTCCCTTGTGAAACAGGAGGGTCATACTTCCAGCCACTTTCTTGGAGCATCCGAATGAAAGTTGCTCTTGGTGCTGCCAGGGGACTGGCCTTTCTTCACGGTGCTGAAACCCAGGTTATATATCGGGACTTCAAGACTTCTAATATCCTGCTGGACTCGGTATATACTTTCAGAAGCACAACTTTCTTTCTTTCTATGGTTGCCAGTGGCTGAGATTTGGGGTTATTACTAACTGGTTGGTCTCCCGTTCTCTTTTTCGGATTAAATTGACAGAACTTCAATGCAAAACTTTCGGATTTTGGGTTGGCAAGGGATGGACCAACTGGTGATAAGAGCCATGTCTCTACCAGGGTCATGGGAACATATGGATATGCTGCTCCAGAGTATCTATTAACAGGTATATCTGCATTGGTTGTTCGTTAGATAAATTCCTTAATATGTATAACTTTTTGGGTTTTTATTCCTCCTTTGTTTCTGCTCTTTTGATTACCTGAAAGTTGCTTTTTAGTCACTCATATACATATTGTAACACCCCCTTCCCGAATAAGAAAGGGAGGTCACGTGCAAAGCACAACAAACCTCAAAATAAGTAAACAGAGCACTAACGCTTCAAAATATTATAATAATGATATCCATCAATAAAGTACTAAATACAATTCTCTAAATAAAGTCAAAATAATCAAAACCAAAAATCGAATCAACCTAGATGGTCAAAGGCAACACTCTTTATGACACTAGCCCTGAATCACCCCTGCAAACATGACGGAAGGAAAACATAGCATGAGCCAAATGCCCAGTACGGATATAGATATACAACTAATATATAACTAAAAAAAAGTAAATAAATAAACATTCTTAAAGCTTTTTAATTGGACTTTTTATAAGATTGAGTTAACTTTATGTGAGTTTTTCTTATGTTTGGGTCAACTTTTTGTGGGCTAAATATAAGTGATAGATAATTAAATTTGGGCCTTAATATTAATTTAACTCAATTAGAAGTTCATTAGGACAAGACTCTCTTAATTAATAAATTGCTAAACCTAATATCATCTTCATTATACAAACCGAGGGAAAAGAGAGGAAGAGAGAGAGGAAGCAGCGTTAGAAGAACAGAAAACCAAAAGGAAAATTCTCACAGTTAAGGTAATATTTTACTCTTTTAATCACTATCATTCTTTCCATACCTTCCAATGGAATCATAGCATATGACCCTATTTTTTTTCCTCATCAATTATATTCTCTCTTTCTCTATAAAGCATTTGAGAAAATAATTGATGCCAACTTTCAAATTGAGTTACTTTACTTGATCATAAAAATCACCACATCATATGACTTTTACAATTTCGTTTTGAACAAGGCATCAGTACTGTGAAAAATGGTTGTATTAAATTTATGAAAGCTGGAATTCTATTAAGTTAATGGATTTAGACAGCATGTGATTTCTTTAAGTTACATGTATAATTAATGTATTTGTGAGATTTAGGGCTAGTGTGAAGAGAGCTACATTTGTCCAACTAGGTTTATTTGATTTTAGGTTTTGATTATTATGTTTTTATTTGGAGAATTATATTTAATTCGGCATTGATGGATCATCACTATTAATATTTTGAAGTTATTAGGGTTTTGTTTATTTATTTTGAGGAGTGGGCTGTTACACATACAATAATACTTGATACCATTTTTAAGTTGGATTATACCTTTTCAAGTGATGTTTCTCTCTAAACCTAAATATTCTGAGATAAAACATGATGCGTGTCATATGCATGATTCAACATTATTAGACACCAGGGGCTGATCCAGACCGTTGGTTTACTGGGTCAATTTTTTAAAAAAATATAGCCACAAATAAAATAAAATAAAATAAATTTAAGGCAAAAGGGTGGTGTGGAACAATATATATAATTGTGTGAGCTATCGTGCAAAAATGATATCGTTTTATGTAATTGATACACTCCCTCCCATTTATGTACAAAAGGATGTTTTATAATTTTTCAAAACATTGCTACTATAAGAGACAGCTCGTGCAAGAACGTGAAGTGTCCCTCATCATCCTCGTCCTCTAAAATAAATTACAAAACTAAATAATATTGCTCAAATATTGTTTTCAATAACATTTTTTGATTGCAATGATATATAACATTATTTCAATAGTTGCAAAAATGTCATGTTCAATAAATTTCTAAATAAAGAGAGAGTGGAGTGATGATGTTAATAGAAATTTGAGACATTTAGTAGGTCTTTAGTCCAAAATTTTATATTTTCACTAAACATCCTATAAAAAAAAATAATAAGTCAATTGACCCCCCCTGCCCCAAGGCTAGATCCGCCCATGTTAGACACGGGATATTTTATAGAAGCATGGGATATATACTAAGAACAATATAACTTTCTAAGGGCTTCATTGATGTGTCAAGAACTTTCGTGATGAAACTTAGCTTTGTTAGATCACATTCTCTTTTAAGTTAAGTAATTAATTCAAAAACTACTCCCATATCCAATTCTCAAGTGTTACAAATTCCTTGATAATCTAGTATTCTTCCAGTACAGCTTTCAATAAGATAAATAGACTACCAATCAAAATTTCATTTTCAGTCTTATGCAGGTGTAACCATAAAGACTAAAGAGCATCGAGAAAATTTAGGAACTTTGATGGGATTATGTTTCGCGTCTTCTATAATTTAAATAGAATAAGATCGGGCGTTTTATTATTTAATTTTAGGAAACTAGGTATTATTAGGTAAATTTTATTTATTTATTTATCCTTTTAAGATTTTTTTGGTCGGTAGCTTAAGCTGTTTTAGGTTAGTGTAGCTATTTCCACACTTAGTTTACTTGTTCTAAAAGATTTAGACTTTTCTCAAGTCCCAAGAGTAGTATTTGCATGAACTTTGTGCTTGTAGCATGAGCGCTAACACCGCCTTCTTATTATTATATAAGAAAGTAAGGATCCATAACCAGGATGGCACAAATGATCTCTTTTATTTTTCTTTCGTTTTTTCTTATCTACGTCCTTGTTCTACGTAACATTGTTTAAACAAGTCAGTCGTGATGATTAAAAAGAAAGTTGAGCCTCATGCCTTGTATGCCCCGTTTCTTTGGTTCATTTGATTAGATTGGATAAGCCATCAAAACTTTTTACTTTTTTAAGGGTTCTTCTGTCTTCCTTTTGTAACATAACTTTTATCTATATATTGGAGTGATGCATCTTTGATTTCATTATTTATTGCCATTATTTTTCATGTGAAGGCCACTTAAATGCCAAGAGCGATGTATACAGCTTCGGGGTTGTTCTTTTAGAAATTTTGTCTGGTAAAAAAGCAATAGATAAAAACCGTCCTAATGGAGAACACAGCCTGGTGGATTGGGCAAAGCCCTGCCTGAACAACAAACGCAGAATTTTCCGTGTACTTGATGCCCGTCTTGAAGGCCAGTACTCGCTAGGCCGGGCTCTGAAGGCAGCTAACCTTGCACTTCAATGCTTATGCGTGGAACCCAAGTTGAGACCGGGCATGGGTGAGGTGGTGACAGCTTTAGAAGAACTTCAGGACTCAAAAAATGATCGAAAGGACGTCCAGTTGAAGCGACTTGCCCGTTCTACTGGTGAACCAAAGTCCTGCAGAAGCAGTGAAGTGAAAACTCCGGGAATGACTGCTTATCCAAGACCTTCAGCTCTTTATGCTTAGATTAGATAAGAAACTGTTGTATTTTCTTCTCTTTTTATTTTCTTTTTGATGCGGCAAAATGAGTTTTTTTCCCCCTGGTCCCGGACTTGGTTCTTGATCTCAGAAACTTCATCCAAGTACTGTACCTGTATCTGTATCAGTTAAAGAAGTGTATAGTTCTTATTTTGACTTAGCTAGTGTATTTATTGTCCTGTCATGTATAATGGTGACAATTGAGTCGTGAGAATGAATATATATCGTCTTTTGCTGAATATTTCTTTGGAAAACTGACTTTGATCAAATTTTCCCAACCTAACTCGTTACAAAATTCAACCTTTATCAAAATTTATTCCAATATAATTTATATAAATCAGTGCGTGGGTGTGGGCCGTGGGGTCATTTCATCATTTGCTTTTAGGTGGGATTTGACCTTCACCACATTTACTAGACACTAAAACTATAAATCTTAAGAAACGTTAACCTATTAGATTGAGACTCTGTTATATTTAATAATTTATTTTTGATTTATATTTGTTCGATTAAATATTCGATTTGAGCTCGAATCGAAATATAAATAATTCAAATATGAGTAAATTTTAAAGTTCGATAAATTACTCAAAACTTCAAAAATTATAATTTTCTATTGATACTCGGATTATATTCGTTCGAAAAGTTCAAACTGTTCGGGCTCGATTCGAGATCGTACTCAACTCGGTAGCTAAACGAGCCTCAATCAAACTTTATTTTATACTCCATAATTTTTATGAGCAACTCAATACTCGGCTCGACTCGACTCGACTCGGTTCATTCACACATTTATCTACACTTTTAAATTGATCTAAATCGGTAATTAAATATTCACAAAAATCAATCCATGTTCTATTATTTTTTATAAATAATTATTTTTCTAACAATAAATTATTAATCTTCAAATTTAACACAGTACTCTGTCTGGAAATTATAGCCCTACTTATTAATATTAAATTTCTTTTTATTTGGACTCGATATTAAATTTAAACCAAATAATTTAATAAAGATATTAAGTTTAAGAAAAATAACAGAAAATCAAGGCCCTCGTCTTTCGAACAAAATTATTAAATTTTGTTTTCAATTGTATTTTTAAAAGATAAATAGCACGAATCAAATAAGACTCTCGTCTTATAAAGGAAGAAAGGAGTATTAGCTAAGGCATTATCAAGTGGCTACCAAATATATATATATATATATATATATATATATATATTTATATATATATATGAGAAAGGATCAAAGTAGAATTTCAAGTAGTAGTATAACTCTCTTAAATAATAGTAACTTTATCAAAACGACGTAGTTTGATGATAAGACGCATGATTTTTTTTGTAAATACGCGCGGTGGCGTGGATTTATAAAAAAAATCAGCGCCTTTATCAAAACTACGCTCGCTTTGATAAAGCTTCTATTATTTAGTTATAGTTTCTACTACTTAAGAGTGCCTATATTATATATATATATATATATATATATATATATGTTTAAATTTAAAATCAACTAGCTCCTCTTGACTTGGACAAGTTTCTCCAACTTAAACAGCCATGTTTAGTACCAAACTCATATTGAATAATTCAACGAAAAAACATAGTACGTAAAAGGAAGTTTCATCTACCCAATTGTCAATTAAGCCATTAAATTATTTACTAGTAAGAAAACGTGAAGCTATTAACAAAATATGAGTAATATTTATACGAACATTAAGGATATCAATATGCATGTTAAACAAACTTTCTATGTATATCATCTGTCAGGACTCGAGACTAGTCCTCTTCTCATATATATATAGAGCTTTCAATTCCTCATATCTATATATACAAAACTAATTAATTGCTAGCTATATACACACACATGCACACACACGCATACATATATATATATATATATATATATATATATATATATATATATATATATATAGAGAGAGAGAGAGAGAGAGAGAGAGAGAGAGAGAGAGAGAGAGAGAGAATATGATATTACATCAGCCATTCATTACACAAGCATAAATTAATTTTTTAGAGATCGAGAGATCTAGAGAGATGGCAAGTGGTATACTAGAGGTGTTGTTGGTGGATGCTGGAGACCTTAAAGAACATAATTTCTGGTGGTGTAAGTAGTCCTGTTAATTTCTTAATTAATTAATTGCAGCATCTCACCTCTTAATTTTAATTTTATTTTCCTTTTCTTTCATTTTATACTTGGGGTATATATATATATATATATATATATATATATATATATATATATATATATAAAATATAATATAAATAGTGGACTGGGATCATGAAAGTACTCAACTTTCTTTTCTCATTTTTCTCTGCAGGTTGCTTAAATTGTTTGCTTCCATGTTTGAATGAGACTAATCCATACGTTTTGATTCAATATGGAAACCAAAAGCAAATTAGTTGCGTGGCTCAAGGTTAGTAAACGTTACATTTCATGTGAATCCTATCCTCCTGTCCTGTAAAGATTGTCTTATTTGAGTTTTAATTGTCCCATAATGAAGATATTAATCGCCTAAGTACTAGCTATTAGTACTTAATTAATTAATTAGTTCCGTCCCTCAAAAACAATCACATTAATTATAAGTATTTTTTCAGTACATAATTGCATTTGGAATATATATATATATATGCAGGAGAAGGGAAAAAAGATGTATGGAATGAGAAGTTTATGTTTAATGTGGAGTATGAAGAAGGTACTGAAGAAGATCGCGTTAATACTAAGCTCATATTAAGTATCATGGGCAAGCCCAAATTTTCCACGGATCATCTCGTCGGCGAAACAACGTATATATATATAGTTGATAGTTCATAAATTTAATTCTGAGTTTAATAACAATGGTTACATGCAATATTTTCAAATATATTATTCTATATAAAAATAAAATTATGAAACATTCTTTATTTGGGTTGTATAGAATTAATTAATTTGGCAAATATAATATTAATTCTATACATGCATGCAGTATTTATGTAAAGGATGTACTACTAAGAGGGATGGATAAGGGAAAGGTTGAATTTGGACCTCAGTTGTATCGAGTTGTCCGATCAGATAAGCATTACTCCGGCCAGATTTCCGTTGCCGTTACCTTCACCAAGGTAACGTTTGGTTTAACTGCTCCGATCCATTACTTATTTGTACGTATAAACTTTGTAGTTTCTTATTTTGTTTGTTACCAAAAAAAGAAGAAGATTTAAAGTGCTGATTTAATAAGCAACTCAAAATAAGATTGTTATTCAATAAAAGAAATAAAAAGATTAATGAAAGAAAAAGGAGTAGGTTATATATATATATATATATATATATATATATAATACGTCTATACTTTTGAATTAAATACACCTTCTATATATTCATCTTATTAATTAGTCACGTCTAAATGTTCTTATTGAAAATAACCTAGCTAGCTAGCTAGCTAACGAACAATTTCTCATCAAATTATCTATACAGTACAGAGTTTTATTTACTACCTGATGTAGGATTTTGACTATATGAATAACTTCAATTCTGAAAACCTAATTAATTTCCACTTAATAAAATACCAAACATTTTTAATGCAAACAGAAAGGATCATATCCTATAGCACATTTGTGAGCTGCTAAATTAAAGAATCTTATTAATTGATTAAACTTAACGAATGCTCAAGGTTACAGCATTTCTTTGTGAAATTATGCAGGGGAATGATGATGGGAAGAAAGAAGATTTTAGAGGCGGGAATCAACAAAGATTCCTCGATGATGAAACTCGTGCAAGTTGATCGTGTCCGGCCAGCTACTAATAGGTCTATAATTTTAGTTTTAGGATATTTTTCTTCTTCTTATGTATTCATATTTTTATTTTTATTTTTTGTTTCTAATTTGTTAAAATTTAATTTAAAGATTGTTTATATTATGAAAATTACTAATTTCTCTATTCATGAAAATGATTCATTTCAATGGCATTTGAATTAATATATTGTGCGGTCCTGTAATATTATATAAACTATTTGACCTAAGATGTATGAAACATTTTGTTTTAGAAAAAGAATGACATGCATGATATGTAAAACATTTATGTCTTAATTCTTAATCTCAACCTAATTTTTGAACTTCTCTCCATCCATTATACTCTTCTTTGTCAATTTCATTCAACTTACCAAATATATATCATGATATCTTGTTTGAATTTATACAATTATATATGAGTAATGCTACAGACACAAACTATTCTATAAATATTTTATAAATTGCTGATGTGGCATACTCCAACTCAGCATATTGATCAACAAATTGCTTATTCGACTCTACATAAAAACCTAAGGTAGAGTATGTCGTATCAACAGTTTTTTTTTTCTTTAATACACTTTTCATAATTTTGTTTTAACGATACAACAAAAATAACACGAATCATGCAGTAAGCTTAGATTTCAACTATAACAATATTATCTAAAACTATTAATTAACAATAAGCATAAAATAAGGAAACTGAAGTGAAGGTGTATTAGAGGGGCGCAAAGATCATAATCCTTAATACACTTTTCATCTATAAGAATAATTTTTGAATATTAAAATGTTTATAAGACACATGCATGAATTATAATATCATTTTATTAATATAAATATCGCAGTTTAAATTATTTCAAGAAGTTAAATGAAAATTGACTACTTTTGTTTAAAATACGACTTTTGAAAATGAGACTTTATTGATCTTGGGATGGAGGGTGTACGTGTTTTATCTCATCCTGGTTGATATATATACAATCAATTATATAGATTTTGTTTTTTAAAATTAATCCATTATATATATGTTAATGAGAGAGATAATTTCTAATTAAGTGTTTAATAGGTGGAAATTAATTTTAATATTCTTAGGCACATTAAGTTGGACTACGCGTTGGAGATGATCCTACTTCACATTCGGTGGAAGTCCTATCTGGCTCTTTCGTAGATTAATATAGACAAAATCAATATCTACGTAGCTTATATATATAAGTAACTAGATGTGTCTGGTGTCTCCGGCACTACATAGAAGATGAGATTTATACCAAACTTTGGACGACCCAGATGATTTATTAAGATGAGCGGAAAATTTAAAATCAATTGTATTTTGTTAGATAAATTTGTTTATGTAATGATCGAGTCCTTAATCCAACGCTTTTAGAGTATTCACAATAGTTTTTTTTTTATTTCTATCCCTATTCTACAGTGTCATCGGATCATTCTGCAGTATAAAAATTTAATTTTTTCACTATGTACCCAACCGTTTCCTTGTATCGATTCCTTAAATAATGAAATTTGAAAGTTCATACAATCAAAGCATGTTTTGACCGTTGTAACTATTTGACCTTTGCATTAGCTTCATGCTTCAGAACTTATGATAGATGTAATATACTACAACATATTGTTTTTAATTATAAAATCGCTATTAATTTATTAATCTTTTTTTAAGAATGTTATATTTTTAAATTTAAAATTAATATAAATTTAATCAATACATATTGTAACATATTTAAAAAAAAACTATTACTTATAAAATTTATTATTACTTTTACAATTCTTAGCAAAATTATTAAGTTTGAGAATGCATCAAATTGACTTTATAAAATTAATATAATCTTATAATTTATAAAAGAGAGTATAATTTATCAATTGTATTCCATTGTAAAATAACTTTTATTTTATTTTAAATTTTAAGTAATTTATGGGTGAGTATTGAATGGATTGTATTTGTAAATGTACATAAGATCAATATTAACTTTTAAAAAATTAATTTGTGATATTTTTAAATTTAATATGATTCATTTAAAATTTGAAAATAATAATTTTTATAATTAATAGTACTTTTATAATATTTATAATTATATGGACATAAATTAAATAAATTTATACCAATTTTAAATTTAAATACGTTTGAAATTAATTTTTAAAAAATAAGTTAATATTAATTTTATAATTTGAAAATGAAGTAGTAAAAAAGTCTTGTGCCAATAATGTCAAGATGTGTATGATTGATGAGTTGTCCACTTAAATGATGGTGTGAAATGTCATTTTGCATATACAGAGAACGATCTTTTGACTCCCTCACCCTGGGGAGTAAAATCATATACATAGATTAAAATAGGGAGTTAAATAAGGATAAGAAAACTGTTGGATAATGATTTGTTGATGTATTCTTCAAAATTAGGGATATAGAGTTTATTGAAAAAACTGTTGTGAATGTTCTTAAATCGATTAAAGCTACTTCATCAGTAATAATAAAAATAAAGAAAATTATTCAAAATTATAAGTATATTATATGAATTTGAAAATCTTACAAGGTTATTCAAAGAAGTTACGATTCAAATGATACTCTGATTTTAAGATAAAACGGGTAAAAGTTAAGTTATTGTCAAGTGGTCGCTATGTGTTTTTTTTTTTAAATTATGCTTGTAAGTTTGTAAAACGTTTTCACAATTAAAGAATTATTAAATATGTTCTCCAATCTCTTCCTTACCAAACGCATGAAATAATTGTACTAATTAAACCACCCCTTTTTTAATTAGAAAAGAAACAAAAGAAATTACGAAAACATGACTATTTAGGAAGTTTCAAGTTTCAACCCTTTGTGAAGGAAGCCATTAAATTAGTTAGTGGTTAGAAAACGTGAAATTATGAATAAAGACAAGTTGTACTAGTAAATTAGCAATAGATGTTCGAAAAAGCACATGGCGAAAATCGTAATACGTACCTAACCCCACAGAATGACTTAACATTACATTGTAAAAAAATAGCTGTATTTTTATATATTAGTATAAAATTATTTATGCACGAATATTGTTGATTAACGGTTGAGCTCATGTTTTCCTAAATAAGATTGAATAGCTTATAATTTCCATGAAAAATAATAAGTGCCATTTAACTTTTAACTCTTTTTTATGCTAGTTAAGATTTTCAATATATATAATTAAGACATAATTCTGCTAAAGATATAGTATTTAATTTCAACATTAAGCTTTAATACTAAAATTTAATATTTAAAAAGAATATAATTAATATTGCTTAGGAAAACTTAATATGTTTACATAAAAAGTCTAACATGTCAAATCCGATTCCTATTTTTTAAAGAGAGGGAATATAGGCATACAACGACATAAATATCCATGCAAGTTACTAGAAGTTAAAAGCAGTTGATATATGTATGTAACGCGCTGTTAAGACTATTATTAAAGAATATACACTTGTTCATATATAGACAAGTCAGCAGTTGAATTTGGAAGACTATTCCAAGTCTCTACTAGGAATTGATAGTTATGCCTATGTATATATATAAGGATAGAGAGAGGTTCCATTAAATCTTCACTAAACCAAGATACAAATTATTGAAATCTCTCAAAATACTTTTCTTTCTTCTATACATCATATAGCAAATAAGAGATTTTCTTCTACTGTAGAAAAACGAAAACTTCATAGAGATAGAAAAAGATTGATCATATATAGATATATCATATATACAAATATATATATATAGAGAGAGATCAGAGACAGAGAGAGAGAAATGGCAAGTGGAATACTAGAGGTGTCTTTGGTGGATGCTGAAGATCTCAAAGAAAAAGATTTATGTTGTAAGTTAATATATACTGTAGTCCATAATATTAATTCGTGCAATGTTTAACTTGATATATATATATATATATATATATATATATATATATATATATATATATATATATATATATACACTATAACAAAAGGCTTTATCAATGATCAAGATATCAAATGATCGTGATACTGGTCGCAGAGATAAATATCTCATGATCAGTGATGCGATCACGATACTAGTCATGAGATAATCTGGTCATTGGAAGGACATCGTGACCACCAATAACGAATTAATAATTAGCGATCGCAATTAGCTTAATCGATAATCCGTCGCTATTATAACTTATGCTGAGTCATTCGTCCATGCGTGACGTGTCACACGTGTCAGCGACCGATAATAGCGACCGCAGCGGTCGCTAGATTCAAGCAGTCGCTGATACATTTTTTATGATCGACGCGTCACGATGATTTGATGCTTTTTTTTAAAAATTTTGCCTATTTTATTGATTTCCCAAAATAACCTACTTTTAGACTGCTTTCAATCCCAACACAGTTATATATATATATATATATATATACAAGCATCCATATTAACATCCATCCAATACAATACAAAACATTCATCCATGAAACATTCATCCAATACAATACAAAACATTCCTCCAACACAATATAATCGATATCGTAAACATCCATATAAACTAATACAATTGTCCAAAGAATGAATCTAAAAGAGTACAAAGCTTTAAAAATCTAAAAAAAAAAGTCTAAGCGCCTTCATGGATCATCCAAATTAGATCCTGTAATTATCAAAGTAATAGAACATATATGTTACATATAAGTAAGACATCGACTCGTAGACTATAAACATATAAGACAATGTAGCTAAACAATAAACGATATATATATACTACTCGCTTGTTGTTGTTGTGCCGCTCGCTCCGCCGCCGCCGCCATCGCGCTCCCGCCAACTCATCAGACTCAGAGACTGCAGATGTTCGCCTAAAGATATCGAAGAAGATCACGATCCTGACAGATCGCTCTCACACAGTCAGCAGGAGTATGATAGGCTGGAATACCTGATGACTGTGTAGACTGGGTGGCAGAGCTGCCTGTGCCATCGATGGTCAAGGCGTCGTCTTTGTCCTGGCCTTCGACATAATTTTTTTCTTCACGATGGACGCCTCCCATAATTCTTGATCAATCGATTTGGACGCGGGTGCCTTCAGGATAGCGGCCGCTCATTAAGCCCTTATAAGTGTCTGCCGTCAAGATTAACAATTAAATAGTTAAAATAAATAAAAAAAATACTAAAGAAGGTCGTTATAATTTATAAACAACATATTAGGATAAAGTGAACTTATTACCGCTTATCTCGAATGACTTCTGTAGACCATCGCGGTGGCTACATACACATCCAACCAATTGATAGGTTGATTTTGAGACCGAGACTCCTATAGTTCATTTCTCATATTATTATGTAAACATGTGATATTTTAGGTACAAAAGATGATCGTAAACATAACATACGCATTCTCGGCAAAGAATGTGTTGTGTAATTGTGATATATCGCCGCCTCGACACGCGTGCTTTTTTGCCTTTCTCGCCGTATTCGATACACACGAGGATCATTCGAGGCGGCGCTTGGCGCTTTCGACCCATTTCTCGCCTTTTCCCGGTCACACATCCGCACCTATATGGGTCAGGCGCACCACTGGGGCTATGCTCACGCATATACCTGCTCATTTCGCCCCGGATGGTCAATCTCAAAGATTGCAGTGAGGCTTTTTGTCGTTCCTTGTTCAAATTATCTTTAGTTCAGACGGCGACTTTCGCTGTAATAGTGTCTCAATAATCGATGCTCGTAAGGCGTCGCCCCATCTATATCGTTTTCGCAAATAAAATAAACAATAATAATATTAAAATCAAGTATATTACTAAGCAATATTATTTGATTAACTATGTATTATCTATCGAGTGATAAAAATATACCAAATTCAAATTTAAATCAGATCCTTATGGGCGAGAGGTGTGTCGCTTATGTAATCACCGGCGAAGGCGATTCAGAAGATAATTGTGAAATGCACTTCACAATTTTACTATCTTGAAAATCACTACAATATACAATAATTTATATTAAAACCCTATATATATATATATATATATATATATACGATGTTTAACTTACGTATCCGGAGGAGGAGGATCTGATCTCAGATAAGAATGCGATCATCCGGATAATTTTGGCCTTCTAAGACATGATGATTAGGGTTCCCACCCAACCCAAGGCCAGGTCGTTTTGCAGTTCGTAAGACATCTATAAATAAAAAATTTAGGATGTTAGTATAAGTTATAAATGAAAGGTACATAAACATGTCGGGATATAGAGAACATCGGGATATGTAATTGTATGTAAACAAAAAAGAACAATAGGATAGGATAGTCTCAGCCACTAGGATAGTCTAGGCGTGTATATTTAAGTTACTTAAGGTTACTTTTAGCATCACCAAACTTTATATAATCATCTAACTCATAATAGTCCTTTAAGGTCGTACTATGAATTGTCCAAAACAAATTCCATTTTGGCTTTAAAATGTGATTTTTAACAAGTCTCATGCTCAAAATGGCTTGGGCTTGGTTCCTTTAGTTTGTGTAGCTTTCTTATGTCCTATTATGACTATCAAACTTGTGTATGGGGTCCGTGTATGGTGATTCACTATTTTAGTGTTCATTGTTCTATAAAGCTTATTTTCAATGATTTTTAAGCAAGAATTGGCCTAACTTAGGGAACCATTTTTACATGTTATCTATAGAAATGTATGTACTCTCTCACTATCTAACAACTCATTAATAGTGTGATTGAAGTTATGGTGCTTGTGTTTGTGTTTGTACTTTTCATTTTCTTTTCTATTCTAAGCTAAGTCATACTTATAAGATACATATTAATAGTGTGTCATTTTCTTTATCTTCTCGACTATGAATTATGGAAAACTTCTTTGAACCTTCTTCTTCGATGAATTATGGATAAACTTAATTCCTAGTTATATGGCCATTTTCTTATATATTTTTGCTAGTTTATTAATTGGTCCTCAACTCTTTTTTTTCTTAATCAAGTTACTTAACAAGGATACATATATGATTCGAGGGTCCATATCTGAACACAACAAAAAATATCACATATACTCATTGCCATCACATATACATGAATGCATATATGGCCATTTGACTTATATATGAAGATTTAGACAAGTATGGATATTTTAGAAACAACTCATTAATAGTGTGGTTGAAGTTATGGTGCTTGTGTTTGTGTTTGTACTTTTCATTTTCTTTCTATTCTAAGCTAAGCCATACTTATAGCATACATATTAATAGTGTGTCATTTTCTTTATCTTCTCGACTGTGAATTATGGAAAAACTTCTTTGAACCTTCTTCTTGATTGAATTATGGATAAACTTAATTCCTAGTTATGTTTTATGTTATACTAATGTTCAAGTTATATGGTCATTCGACTTATATATGAAAAAAAATTCTACAGAGTCTCCCTATAATATGGATTATCCACACGCACGCAGGCATGCATACTTGACCAATTTCAAAGAAAATATAATCCCAATTTATTCCCAAACCTCAAATAATGAAATAAGATATAGTATGTGATAAACTAAAACAAAAAGTAAGCACAAAAAAAAGCAAGCACTAGAACATAGCAAATAAAAGCAAGAAGAACTTTGTTGGAACGATAGTTGTCAACAGTATTACGATAGTAGATGTATATCTTACGATACACAGAACAATTCAATACAAAGATCTTTTATGTATTCGATGTGACACAAGATATAGCACAATGTCCTACATATCTTAAGATACAATGTGTATGATACATTTTTAAGTTAGAGATGTAATGTATAAAAGGTAGAACAACATATTAAAGTCTTTTCCTAGTAGAAGAGTTTTTACTATTTTGTCACAATACGCCTTTAAAATGCTTTTTATGGTTTTTATCTTCTTCTAAAGATTGTCTCCACTTTCTCTTTTTATATCTCTTCCTCAAATGGAGACATGAATACTTAGCTTCAGAGTTGACTTTTGATCTATACTTCACAAATTTGGGGCTTAATTTCACTTGGATTTTATACATATATAGTTAAAAGTAAGGTTTTTTATTCTCTATTTCCTTTTCAAATTTATATATAACCAATATTTACTATTAAATAAGCCTCAGACTAGAGTCTTCAAACTCTAACATTAATATTTAAAGTTTTAGCTTTGATATAATTATTTCAACATTGCTTAAGCTAATATGTTTTTATCGTCCATTAAATTGAGTTTCTATATGTTTAGATATGTAATTATCATGTTTTACATTTCTTCCGTATCTTATGAGATGATAAATGAGTAGCGATTCCAAAATTTTTAGTACACAATACAATTCACAATTGGACAACAATGGTTGGAACCTATACCAACCCATGTATTGCCATGTACTAGTATTATTTGCATCAAATTACAACATTTTCTCATTGAATAGGTGTTATAAATAAGATCAATAGTATTAAACTCTATTCAACATTTCCACTGTTCAAGGGGCCGCAATTTTCAACACGCAAGAAGATAACACGACACTCAACACACGATTCATAAACGAAGTTGGTGTCATAAACGGGTTTACAAGTGTCATAAACACCATTTTAAACACGATCAATTTTCAAAACGAACACACGATTCATAATCGGGATCGTGTTGTAAACATGTATACACGAGTTTCAACACGACATGAATTTGCCTAACACGACGCTAATGTCACCCCTTTATTTGACATACCTACGCTAATGTCACGAAGTTATAGTTGTTTTAATTTTAAAATTTTCAATTTTGTTTTGGTCATAACTTTTTCATCACAAGTCCTTTTTGTTCATCTTTGGACAGGACGCGCTTTATACAATAAGGTATCAACCCTCAAAAGGCCATATTTTATTTAACAAGTTTGATATCCAAAAAATACCCAATCGAAAATTTAGGGGTAATGGGGTTTCATTAGTTTCTTGGTTTGGCAAAAAAAATCACCATAAATAATGTACAAGGAATTTGAGTTCAAAATAGTGTTTAGATTACTCATAGAGGTATCAAACACAATAAACCTCACTCAAAAATTCATTATACATTATGAGTTATTAAAATTCTAATTTCGGGTTCGGGATAAATATTTTTTTGGTTATATATATATATATGTTTCATTGATTATATAAGTGATAACAAATGTTGCATACAATATACTTGGGTAGTAGTAAATCGTGTGTACCGCAGTGGTGTCGTTGCCGGTTGTGGTGGTGGTGATGGTGGGTGGCGACACGGTGACTGTGGTGGTGGTGGTGATGGTGGTATCGATTGTGGTGGACTGTAGTGGTGGGTGGTGGCGCTTTCCCCTCTTTTTCCTCTCTTCTTCTCCCCTTCTCCCTATTCTTTTCTCCTCTTTTTTTCTTCAATCGATCGAGAGTGACGAATTGGAACCGAATCGTTAATTGGAATAGATCAATGATCATATCGTGATCGCGTCGCGGTCGCTAATTTTAAATGATGTGGAGTATCAATGATCGCATGCGGTCGGCCGATAAGTGAATGGTCGCAAATAACTAAGGCGCCAATATTTCGTGCCAATTTTTTGAGGTAAAAATGAACTTATGATAGAATAATGATAGGGTTCGGATCGCTAACATACTCTAGCGACCAAATTCAAAAGGCGATTCGCTAATGGCGGTCGCTAGTAATACTTTCTGACCGAAAGAAAAGTGCGATCGTGATGTTTTTGGTCATTTCATAAGATTTTCTTGTAGTGATATATATATAAATGTATGTACGTACGTATTTCATTTCAGTTTTTCTTTATATTTTTTAACATGACCTCTTTAAAATATTGTTCACTATATATAATTAATGGGGTCTTAATTATGATCATTAATTTACTCAGGTTGGTTAAGTTGTTTCAATCCATGTTTTAGTGCAAGGAAGCCATACGTTTTGATTCAATACGGAAGCCAAAAGCATATTAGTTGTGTGGCTCAAGGTCAGTAAACCTAACGTACAATTTATTTTATACTGATTTTCTAACTAATAAAAAATTTAAATCACTTTAATTTAAAAATACCGAAATAATTATCTCCATAATTGCCAATTAACAAAGATTTTGGAATATATGTATATAAACACACGTACAGAAGAAGGGAAAAAAGAAGTATGGGATGAGAAATTTAGGTTCAATGTGAAGTACGAAGGTGAAAAAGATCATCACACCAAT
Organism: Panax quinquefolius; assembly: GCA_020205615.1. Classification (NCBI taxonomy): domain Eukaryota; kingdom Viridiplantae; phylum Streptophyta; class Magnoliopsida; order Apiales; family Araliaceae; genus Panax; species Panax quinquefolius. Next base: position 143,740,410 of record CM035167.1, read on the forward strand.
ACTAAGCTCATACTCCGTATCATGGACAAACACCGGTTCTCATCGGATAAACCTGTTGGCGAAACAACGTAAGTAAATTTCACAAACTAACTTATGAGTATATATATATTAGCCTTTTCATTTCATCAGATTGATTATATATATATATATATATATATATATATATATATATATATATATGGGGAATAGCTTCCATGAATAGGTTCTTTATGGAGTCTTATCTTGTATACCACTTTTTGAATGATTGATAAAACTTATTGGAAGGTGAGATTGAAGCGTAAATATACAGTAGTAAACAGCACATGCTTTTATTTTAATATGATGAGGACTACCATACCAAGCGTATGTTGTCGGTTTGTTTAAGCTAAAAGCAATTTTTAATATTAAATATATCATAAATGCGACTTACTGGCATATAAAAAAAAAAAAAAAAAAAATAGTAACAAGCTCTTACGACTTATAAAAAAAAAAAAAAAAAAAAATAAATAGTAGTAACAAGCTCTTACGACATAAAAAAAAAAAAAAAAAATCAAAAAGTAACAAGCTCTTACGACATAAAAAAAAAAAATCCAAAAAGTAGGCTCTTCTCTTTCGACACAAAAAAAAAAAAAAAAAATCATTCAAAAGGTTGAACTTCTTTGGCTTGAAAAAAAAAAAACTCACACTAAAAACTCACACTAACAAATATTTGTTATAATAACAAATATTTTATTATAAAATATTTATAATAACAAATATATGTATCATATTTTATAAAACAAATATTTTTATAATAACAAATAAAGAATATAAAATATTTTATAAAACAAATATTTTATAATAACAAATAAAGAATATAAAAATATTTGTTATTATAAAATATTTTATAATAACAAATAATTTTATATTTTATAAAATATAAAATAGGATATAAAAATATTTTATATTCTTTATTTGTTATTATAAAAATATTTGTTTTTATAAAATATTTTATATTCTTTATTTGTTATTATAAAAATATTTGTTTTTTATAAAATATGATACATATATTTGTTATTATAAAATATTTTATAATAAAATATTTGTTATTATAACAAATATTTGTTAGTGTGAGTTTTTAGTGTGAGTTTTTTTTTTTTGAAGCTTCAAGAAGTTCAACCTATTTGAATAATTATTTTTATTTTTTATTTTTTTTTTTATGTCGTAAGAGCTTGTTACGGTTTAGTAATTTTTTTTTTTTTATGTCGTAAGAGCTTGTTACTGCTTTTGATTTTTTTTTTTTTTTTTTTATGTCGTAAGAGCTTGTTACTACGAGATTTTTTTTTTTTTTTTTTTATGTCGTAAGAGCTTGTTACGGTTTGGAATTTTTTTTTTTTTTAATACATGTTTGCATGTCGCATTCTACGTGATTATTTAATATTAAAAATTCGTTTTAGTTAAACAAACCGACAACATGTTGACTATGGCCATGGGTCCTCATATTAAAATAAAAGTTTCTAAGTTGTTACTACTGGGTATATTTATTTTTCAATCTAACTTCACCTTCCAATGTTTTATCAACTATTCAAAAAGTGTGTTATATAAGACCCATAAGAACCTATTCTTATGGAAGGCTCCCTATATATATATAGAGAGAGAGAGAGAGCAAGGATAAAGAACATTCTTCTTAAATAACATTTCTCCTTAAATAACATTCTTTTATTAAAACGACGTCGTTTTGGAGTGACTTAGAAGAGAGTAGTCTCACTTGTTTTCCTTTTATTTACAAAAATGCCAATCGCGTCCACTCCAAAACGAGCGTCGTTTTAATAAAAAGAACGTTATTTGGGAGAATGCTTATTTAAGAGGAATCTTTATCTCTATATATATATATATATATATATATATATATATATATATATATATATATATATACACACACACACGATATAAATAAATGACATTTTGTGGGATGTATATATTCTATAAATTAATGCAGGATTTATGTAAAGGATGTAGTATTATATGGGATGGATCAAGGAAAGATTGATATTGAACCTCAAAAATATAGAGTTGTTCGGTCAGATAAGAGCTACTCTGGCGAAATTTCTGTGGCCTTGACCTTCACCAAGGTTGGTTATATATATATTATTCTTAGAGACGTACGGTCGTATTGGGCTTTCATAGTTTCATGTCCTAAACTAGCTAGCTAGCTAGATGATGAAAGGGATCATACTCTACGTACGTTTATAAATAAATAAATAAATAAATAATTTGATTTCACAATTAATTAATTCTTCACGGATATAGTTTGGATTTTGCAGTCGAATGATGAGAATAAAGAAGATTTCAGAGGTGGCCGGGCCGGCGAGAAGGTCAATGAAGAAAGTTGTGAAACTTGAGGTCTCCTACCGGCTACTGCGTGCTATAGAATTAGTTTGACCATTTCTTTGTTTATTTCCTTATTTGCGAAAGTTTAATTAGTTTTAAGGAATTTTTTTATTTTCTCATGTTGTTTAAACTTTAATGTAAGGAAAATGCATGCTAGATATATTTAGACATGCTGATTGTCTAGTCTAGATCATATGTATATAGCACTACTTATTTTCTCTACAATATTTGAATATATACAATTAATACTATGCAAGCAAATGATTGTTTATGATTTTAGTAGTTATAAGTTATAACATCAAATTAAATCTGTAGTTTTACTTTTGCTCGTCAAATTTATTAGAAAATTCAAAAGTGAATTAGAGTCCAATATTAGAGAAAATGAAAGAGGAATTAAGAATTAATATACATATATAAATGGGCTTAATCCTAAATACTTAATAATTTTAATGTCTAGTTTACACATGCATGCAATAATGATCGATATATCCAATGAATTTTAGAACAAGAATTAATTATACAACTGTAGTACAACAGGTAAAACATAATTCATGAGGAGCCATGCATGCTATATAATCTGCAAAAACGAAGATGATGAAACATGGAGAGAGGTAGAGGAAGAAACTAACCTATTGCTAGTGGGATGGGGAGATAATAAATTTAATATACACCGACAGAAAGAAAATTTCCATTAGGAGATGAAAGAAAATTAAACTAAAGACAGATAATAGATATAATTATATTAAAACAAAATTAAGTTAAATATAAAAGAAAATAATGGAGAAATAAATAATTAGATGATACTAACATATATTGTAAACGCATACTCAATACAAAAACAAGAATGATTCCAAATTTTCATTGATTGAGATGTTTGGTGATTTTCGTTTGTTTGTTTGAAGGTGGTATCAATAATCAATTCCATAACATTCTTTAGTGTATTTCAACTATAATCTTTAACAGAAGAATTTTTCTCACTTTCATTTTCCAGATATTTTTATTTTTCTTGGTTTGGTTAGGAAGGACAACAGAGTTATTACTTTTGGCAAATAATTTGCACAAATTAAATGACCTTCCAAAAAGTATTGAATTAATTATATGAACTCCATCCAGATATAGAGATTTTAGATGGCTATATATATACTTCTTGCGAATTCAAGTGATTTTTCTAAAATATAGTGAATTTAAGTTGAAAAACAGTACATAAAAATGAAAAAAAAAAGAAGGCATACCAAGAGTGTTGAGGTGATGGGTTTTTCAACAGGAAGCCTTCCTTGGTCTTCATTAAGATTGCAGTTGAACCTAACTGTAACAAATTCAAGCCCCAAAATATTACATTTTGACTTACAAAAGGACTTGTGCTCATTTAAACAACCAAATGGAACCAGTATCTATGTATTAAAATTATATCTTCCATTTTACAGCGCTTGCTCTGTAAGATTCATGTTTCGGTTCTTCATTTTAGCATTCTAAAAGCCCCAAGTTTTCAGCTATATTTTGTCTCAATATAATCTTGTTTAGTAATCTTCATTTTGATTCTCAATCAGTTCTGGCTATTGTGTTAAAAGTTACACTTACTTTGAGTCTAATAAAAAAGACGCTAGAAACTTGGTCATTAAGCATTTTAAAAACCTAAGCAAATATGCCCAAGTGAGAATCCCCAAGGCCCCTCCTTGCTCCCTTTTGTTCAAAACTATCAACTTCTTATTAAAACCTTCAAACTATTGCATTTTCTATGCATGGTTGATAGACCAATCTGATCATGCCTTTTAGAAACCTGAATCAAATATAGTATATTTGTATCCCTCTTAAACATGTTCAAATACATAACAGCCAGTAGTGTTGAAAGGAAAGTCTATCTAATAATATTAGATATTGAGATGGTTTGTTTTTGCAGAATGTAGCAGTAAAGATGAATCTTTGTAAACAATATTTGAACAAACGAAAAGACAAACTAATTATTGACCGACCATCTACTCGATGGGGGACTGTCATGGAGGAAGAAACTAATACTTTATACTTGAGCCTAGCAAACAAGTTGGCGAAGGCACATAACAAATATAATTAAGAAGGACGGCGCATATTAACCCTAACAAACATGTTACCTAAGGCGTGCAATGCAGAATGATTACTCATGAAAGGTCGGCAGCTCTAAGATGTGCAATGCAGAATCAGTCAGCGTTGTTAAACGTCGGCGGCACAAGGGGCATGAGTTACTCTTAGTCAACAACTGGGCAATGCAAAGGTGGTGATACATATGAGAGCACGGCAAGCGGATAAATTCAGCTCCGACTGAGGCCTCTTCCAGACAAATGGGGCACACATCATCGATAATGTGCAAGTCTTCCTCCCCACCTATACTGACCTTCTCAAAAGCCTGGAGGATGGGAGGTGTTAACGCCAAGATCTTCTGCCACGTCCCAATCACGTAAGACGCCCTGATCCTGCACAGTAAACACGATAAACACCACAAGCTTGACTACTGTTCCGTCGGGATAATTTCGGTGTGAGAGTCGAAGAACGTGTTCACAAGGTTAATGAGGAGGATGTAATGTTCAGTGTCTTGAGAGAGATAATAATTCTCGATGTGTGTATGTGATTATGAATGAGAATGTGTATGAGAACGTTAACGCATCTCTTTGTGAAGACCTTCTTGCTATGATATACTATGGGACCGGTTTATCGTGCAATGACCCTCCCGACACGTTAATCCCATCCCCGCGTCCATTGGTCAATCGTCTAATCCTTATTAATGCCGTATAAGATATCGGTTGGCCATATCTTTTCATCATCATCAGGTTGTAACCCAAGTGAAAATATTTAAATATATGATGGGTCTAACCCACCGATTTGATCCGAGATTTAGAATGACTTAACAAAGATAATAAAGTGACTAGATCCAATAACGTCAACACCCAATAGTGAAGACCCAATGGACTAAGCGAATATGTAGGCCCAATCCATTCGGCTATTAATAGAGAAATATCACGACCCAACATCGCTTTCTAGTTTTTTATTAAGCGGGAGGTTTAATAGAAACTATAAATGACATGTCGGTCAGACAAAAGGAACTATAATAAGACCAATGAAGACCCAAAATACGGCCATCAAGCCCATCGGTGAACATCAAAATAGCAACATAAAGGGTTCATCTTTGCCGACCTCTCATGTAGTACCCATTGAAGAGCTTTCAACTCATGAAGCTCAAGCCATAGAATGAAATTCCGGTTCGGCAACAATTCCATCACGGACCTGATGGACGAAGGAATGAAATAACGGACTAAAGGAATTCGATAGTTTTGATTTATTCATTCACTTCGCTGCCCATCAATTTGAAATGATTGACTAATAATGGTCATCTGCAGGCAAACGCTAATTCGTGTGTCTAAAATCTCAAATACAAAGAAGTCAAAAGGATACAAGAAGAGAATGTCAAGAGGATAACGCTAGAAGGGATAACGCCCATCCGAAGTGCGTGTTGGTGAAAGAAAGAATCAATCTTGATGTTGCTCTCTTCAACAATGAATGCCTTCGGAAGGATATCGACAAAATCAAAGAAGAACTAAAAACGACCAAGGCCACTCATCGGGTCATCACAATGACGAAGAAGAATGAAGATCTGACCGAGTCTAATCAGAGCTTGGCGAAGCAAAATAACAATATCCATACTAAAGAAGCAAGATATATGGTGCTTCGTCAAAAGCTTGAAGAAGAGCTCAAAGAGCCTCGGGCCCTTAGAGATTTGGGTCCGCCAACTGACCGAGAACTTTCGTAAGGAGATCCAGCAGAAAACCAGAAAATCCGCCGAGCTGAACAATAAGATCGTCCATATGTATGCCAAAGGATATGAAATTTGTCAAGTAAAGGCAGAAAAAGCTCGGGCAAGGTAGATCCATCTCTTCAGACTCTTTAGATGGTGACGATGACAAGGAAGAAGCTTCGAAGATGACCTCTCCTTATCTTTAGTTGTAGAACTTTCTGTAAAAATTCTAACTTGTTGTGAACAATTAATATTAAAATATCAACTTCATGCCTTATTACTTCTGAGTGAACATTTCTTGTTAATAATTCAGTATCAATTAATCTGTATGAACTTAACTTAGGACATGAACTAGATAAGGCGATAATGCTTAATTTATGAAATGAAGTGGCTCAATTTAATGGATAGAATTTAATGAACAATGATTAAATGAATCGAACTCAACACTTGAACAAAATAAAGTAATGTATACTTATTTGCATCAAGTGTGAGACATATCGTATGTGAGGTGAATTAATTTGGTCCTCCTTGCACCATCAAAATTCTTGCTTACCACTCTGGGGTAGAACAAGTATATAAGGACATTTGTTTACCACTCGGGGTGAAACAATTATATAAGGACCAAGATATAAGGATCAAGATATAAGGATCAATTGTGACCATTGACTTACCACCCTTGGTAAAATCAATATAGAACATAGGATTTGTCTACCACATACTGGGCAACAAATAAATGGGCTACCATCGAATGGTCGTGAGTCCTACCATACCTCCTTACACCATTGTGACCTTAGGACAAATAGGACCGGGATCAATAGTGACCTATAGGACAAATAGGACCGGGATCAATAGTGACCATCGACTTACCACCCTTGGTAAAATCAATATAGGATCATAAGGACCTTTGTACTACCACTCGGGTGAAACGATAAGTGGTACGCCATCGAATGGCCAAATGAGTCCTACCATACCTCCTTACACCATTGTGACCTTAGGACAAATAGGAACATGATCAGTTGTGAAAAAGTGAATATGGATGAGCCACCGAAATCTGTCCGTGCTGACTCCCCGGTTCTTTCATGAATATCCCTGCCGAAGCGCTTTATAGGCCAACAACTTCGGGTCAAATGATCGCCACAGATATCTTTGTGAATTTCCCGAAGAACATACTCTACTTCGGATAGAACCAAATGTTTGAGCAATGATGACGAAAAAGGTCCTTCGATAAAGATTCTCATCAATGAGAGCAAAATTGACACTCTTGTACTTGATCTTCTTTATGCAAGATCGATCGATCCAAGGAAGGACACCATATGCCATCAAAGTTATAAGCATCCGTAGTAGCCAACTTCGATAATGCATCAAGAAACGGAATTGTTATTGTGATCGACCCTTGATAGCTTTCTTTGTCAGATCGATGTCCAAAAGAATATCCATCTGCATGCAATGTCCACGAGCTCGCGTCATGAAGAACCGCAGCGGCTTTGTCGGACTCCTCGGCTTCTCTTTAACTATTATCAGCTTCAGAAAGAATTGTTCGACCATAATGTCAACCGACCTTGGAAATATTTACCGAAGTGTTCGGATTTCCAAGAGTGCGGCTTATAGATATGCTTTGGTGACGAGTCCTTCGCTGCGGCGAGAACACTCAAGGCAGAGTGCCTTTTTTGCATTCTCGGGTGAATATATTCTTGAATTGCTCCCTCGTCTGTTTGTGTCATAGTCCCGAGAGCCCCTAAGATGAGGTACCCTCTTCGGATGCTTAGGAATATAGGTGCATTTTGTGTGCTGAATCTGAACTTGACAGCCTTAGACGGGCATCTCCGAAGAAAAGTATCTACAGGGCGGTGTGCCCTCAGTGGACTCTCGGGAGTGTAATTTCTGGATCTACTTCGGTGAAACTCTCTGTCACGGTGGTGAGGATACTCGAGGCAGAATGTCTTATTTATATTTTGAGGTGCATGCTCCATGGATCAGTCTCTTCGTCTGTTGCGACCATAATCCCAAAAACCGATAGGGCGGAATACCCTTCTTCGATCAATTAGGAAAATGGTTGTTGAATCTTCATCTACTCTGCTTCGACCATAATCCTGAAGACCAATAGGGTGGAGTACCCTCTTCGGACAATTAGGAAAATGGCTGTTGGGTCTTCTTTGGTCATGAGGATCACCTTGAGACATGTCCTCAAAGTGTATAGACTACTTTCCAACTCACGGTTGTCCATCTTTAGGCGTATCACATCTTTCAGACTGGACATAATTGAACGCTTTGTCCCTCGGCTTGGCAATCCGAAGAATCTGCACAACTATATCCTTGCTCTGCTCAGCTACATCCTCGCTCCGCACAACCACATCCTCGCTCCGCTCCAAGAGAACCTCCAAAGCTCTATCTGCTTCGTCCACCATCTTTATCAACCTGACCACTTCGGTGCCGAGTTCTAGGCGGGGTGCCTTTTACTTGCCTTCGGCCATGATCATGCTCTTTGTCAGCAACAAAGACCAACCATCTTCGGGCTTCGCCGCGGGATCTCGAACGAGAACCCCCTGATTGGTGCCATAATTTCCGATGTAGAACAACTAGAAATATTGTGATTGATAGCTCAAGAACACTAGAAAACGCCCTCCTTCTAGCGCCAATGTTAACGCCAAGATCTTTCGGCCACGTCCCAATCACGTAAGACGCCTACGATCTGCCGCACAAGAAATCGATAAACACCGAAGCTTCGACGTTTATTGCTCCGTCGGAGGATAGCTTCAAGCGTGAGAGTCGAGAACGTGTTCGCTGAGGTTAACAAGGAGGATGTAATGTCTAGTGTCTTGAGAGAGATAATAATTCTCGATTGTGTGTATGTGATTATGAATGAGAATGTCTCGAGAACGTTAACGCACCTCTTTGTGAATACCTTCGCTTTATGATATACTATACGACGCGGTTTATCGTGCCAATGACCCTCTCCCACACCTGTTAATCCCATCCCTCATCCACCCACCGCCAACCTGCCTAATCCTTATTAATGCCATATAAGATATCGATCGGTAGTATATTTTGTCATCATCAATGGGCTCGTAACCCAAGTGAAGATATTTAAATATATGATGGGTCGACCCAATCGATTTGGTCCAGATATTAGAAGGATTTAACAAAAGATAATAAAGTATTTAGATCCAATAATGTCAATACCCGATAGTGAAGGCAATCTAAACGAACTAATTGAATATGTAGGCGTCCATTCGGTAATAGAGAAATATCACGACCCAACAGGAGGCAATCTCCTAGCTGCGTTCTGGTTCTGTTCTTGAGTTTTTAAGAGAGAAATGGCAACCACCATTCCCAGCCACGTCTTGTTAGCATTACAGGGGTCATTTTGCATCTTGTCAGATAAGTCGGACATTGCAGGGGACAAGACCTTCTCCAGGCAAAATTTCGGGGCTTTCAAGCCAGTTAGGTTCAGCTTCTGGTCCAGAAAGTAAGGCATGTGTCATCCTCTTCTTCTTTAACACAAGCCACCTCGGAGAAGTGGGTCACCGCATACTGTTGTTGACGCTCCACAAAATATCGAACATGAAATACAACATAGACCTTGTTGGGCGTTTCAGGAGGCATAATCTTCATATAATCCAACAAAAAGTCATTGTCCCGCCACAATCGATGTCCCATAAAAAGGAGGCTGACAGACATTTTATCCTTACAAATTAATTTATATATATATATATATATAGATAGATAGATGGATAAGATTTTAGAGATATTTCAATCTCTTCAATTACAAATCAAACAACATACATAGACTCTCATAATTAGCTAAATTATGTAATGATGATGCTTAGATAGCAGTGAATTAAGATGGTGGGTAGGTCAATATTTATATAAGAGAAATTAAGAACAAGTTCGAGTTCTTATCGGAGTAGGAAAGATGAAACAACCGACTTCTTGGTTGTTTCTCATCATCCTATTCTTATTACTAATTGGATTCACAGAATCGTTGTAAATATTTATTATATTTAGTCTCGGCAATTTAGTAAAGTTCTTACTTTCAAAATTAATAGTAAATAAAAAATACTTGACACAAATATGAAAAGTAATATTTGCACGTCATTCACTCTCACATGAAAATAAATTGTCTCCTAGAGGAAATTATATTAAAATATAATTAAAACATATAAAAATGAGTTCTTCTAGGTAGACATGTAAATTGGACATATGAGTGTATTTGAATTTCACCTATTTATATTTTTACTCATTATTAGGGTTGGAGTCAAAATACAATTAAATAAAATTCATCCAATTTTTATGTCCACATAAAGTTTTTGCATGAAAAGAGTGTTTCCCAAAAATATGTAATTAGGGCTAACAGTTGAGATAAAATCTAAAACTGAAAATTATATAACAAGCGCTCCTGACTCCCTCTTTTTCAAATTATAACATTATTAGAATTATTACTATAAATATGAGCTTTAATAATATAACAAATAATATATATGGGCGCAATTGCTATGTTAATATATGTTAACGTCAAGATCTTTTGTCACATTCCAATCACGTAAGACGTCCTGATCCTGCACAGTAAACACGATCAACACCAAAAACTTGACGGCCAATTCAGTCGGGGATAACTCGGCGTGAGAGTCGAAGACAGTAGTTATAAGGGTTAACAATGGAGGATAAAATATCTAGTGTTCTTATAGAGATAAAAATTCTTAGTTGTGTGTATGCGTACCTTTGCTTGGAGACTTCTTTGCTAGGTTATACTCTCTCTTTGCACAGTTTCTGAGTACACCAACTCTTATCTTATCGACCTGACCCTACTTCTCCCACGATCCCGGTAGGATGCATGCAGGTTGTCACCTTTTTCCCACTGTACATGTCGCCGGCCGAATATAATCCCATCCACATTAATGATCTGCAGACTTTTGGTTAACAGCCTTCCTTTTTCATCATTACAAGTCAAAGACTTGGATATTAAAAGATACAATGGATCAACCCATGGACCCGGTCCAATATTATGGAGATATAATGAAGATAATGTAAGGATTAGGCCCAATAACTTTAGAACCCAATAGTGGAGATCCAATGGATTAATTAAATAAATAGGCCCACTTTATTCGGCCCAATAGGAGAAATATCATGACCCAACATTGCCCCCTAGTTTTTTATTAAATAGGATATTTAAAAGAAAACTATAAATAGTCCATGATATGATAATATTTGATAAGGTTGAAATAGGTCCTAAAATGAGACTTACCAAAGCCCAATCGATGAAAGACAAAGATAAAAAGGAAACTGAAAGGATGGGTTAAAACCGGAAATCCAACTGGAGGGCCCAATCTGCTAAATGTTTAAAACTCAATCCGGACGCAACCTTTCAAATTCGTGATCATGATTATCAATTAAATGTGCCGCCCTCGAATACTGTGTAATCGTCAGTATAAAAGATAAACTTTACCAAATTTAACAGTTTTACCTGCCAATTTGAATTTCGGACCTCTGAGCTCTCTTCTTCCTTCCATAGCTTTTCTTACCTTCTCTGCAAAATACGATCAATGGCGACCCTTGATACCAATCAAAGTTCTCCAATTCGGGCAACTCCTATTATGACCGTTCCACCTAACCCAAGCCCCTGCAAAGAAGCTTCGAGTTCTAACCCTCAAGCTGCCACTCTAGATAAAAAGAAAATGCCTCCTAAGCCTCGACTTACCCCTTCTGAATTTTTTAGGAGTAAGGAATTTTTTACTCATGCCAATACTCCGTCAATTATCACTGAAAATGAATTACGAAAGATTCGAGATCGATGCCATATTCCGGATACCCACTTAGTGAGAGCTCCTAGGGCTGAGGAGAGGATGTATCAACGACCTGAAGGATGGACGGGAGTCGCTGCGACTATTCTTGAGAAAGGAGTTAGGTTTCCTCTTCACCCATTTCTAGTGACCATTCTTGGGTTCATCGGTGTTGGGTTCGCCCAATTGGTGCCGAACTCTTATATACATATCGATATCCTAGCCTTTATTGCGTTCTGTCATGAAGTTGGAGTTGAACCCACTCTCGATTTCTTTTTCACTGTTTACAAGGTTAGTCAGTCTCGTGAAAAAGGATTCAAAGTTATAGGCAAATAGGCATCGAAGACAGGTGAAAAATTCGAAAGACGTTCGCTGGTAACTACCCCATCTAGTAATAAATGATGGAACAAAGAGTGGTTTTTTGTTAAGGGACCAGAGATTGCCACTGTACCGAACTGGGCTACTGACGAGAAAATTTTTGCTGACTTCGGGGACATCTCTGAAGAGCGTATAGCTGAAATGATAGAGCTCTTTGATAACTTTTCGAAGGAAGAATGGAAATACGGACTTCTTTCTAAGCAAGCATTGTTATATGGCCATAAATGTAAGTTTATATCCTCATTTTTGTTTTCTTGGAATTTCTGATAATATATATACTCAAAAATAGGTTATCATCGTTTTTACAGTGTCTTTAATTAAGCCTATCCCTGTGGAAGAGAAGAACCTTGAAGATTTCTTATCCGGGAAATCTACCGAAGAGCATGAGACCTCATTGATAGAAGATTCCCCTGAAGACAACCCACCCATTGAAACACCTACTACCGAAGCACCTCAAGTCAATGTTGAATCCCAGACCATCGAGCCAGAAGTCGAAGAGCCCATTTTACTAGAAGTAACCCTTCGAACACGTCGAAAGAAGAGGGTCATCCGAAAGCCCAACCCGATCTCTATACCATCAGATTCTAAAGATCTTTCTGAATCTGAATCAAATGTCAACCCGATACCACCAATTGTCGACCCAATACCACCAATCGTCGACCCAACACCACCAATCGTCAATCCTACATCAGCTCGACAAAGTTTATTAGATCTACCCGTAGATGATCGAAGGCAACTTCTTCGATTCAAAAAGTTGAGAACCAAAATTACCCCCTTAACCCCCGATGAGCTTAGAGTATCTTCTTTAAATGTTCTTCCCCCAACAACCCTAGTGGATACTCAAACTGTTAACGAGAAAGAACAAATTGAGACCACTGCAGCACCCTCTCGGAAGAGAAAACAACCATCTGACAGCTACCCAAGCTTAAAACCTGTACCTTCACCAATCCGCGACCCTACTCCAGATCGATCTCCCTCCCCCAAAAATATATACACGGATCCTTCTCCCACTCATGACCAACCTATGCCTTCTCCCCCAAGGCCTTCATCACACGAATTCCATAATGAGGCTACCGGAGCACCAACCTTGTGGCCTCGGTTCAACGTCAATTTTCCTTCCAATTTCTTGATGCCTTCGTTCGGGAAACCGACGATCACCGATTTGATAACCATACGAACGGGAATTTTCTTGATGAAGGCATGAGTTATTTGGCAAAGGTAAGTGACAATTTTCTTGGTTAAACATTTCGTTTCTTGTTTAAATATCTGAAATTGACAGGATACTGTCGAATATGTGCAGGCAAATGCAATCTTCGGGCGTTTATGTCCCAGACACATAAATGCTGAGTCTGATGAGGAGACTATGAGAAGGGAGAAAAACATGTTGAAGGCTACATTGGCTCGGGAGAGAGATGAACACGAATTCGTTCTTCATGCCAATGAAAGTCTTTAGAGGAATTAGGCCAAAACAAAGAGGATCCGAGGGAAACCCATGATATCTTTGAGCTCGGTCAGAGAAGAATTGAAGACGATAAAAGCCAGCGAACAAAAATTGGCTAACATGAATGTTAGTTTTGTTGCAGAGACCGAAGCTTTGAAGACTACCAATGAGGGCTTGCTGCAGCCTTTCAAAACTTGTCAATATAACTCCACGAAGTTCAGACGAAGGCTCGGGGTGATAAGAAAACATATAGGGCCAAAATTCTTAAACTTCGTAGTAAGATAAGAGTGCTTAAAGAGCGAGATCCTCCTTTGGTGAAAGAGCTATATAAGCAGAATAAAGCAGACTATAAATGCGTCTCGACGAGCTTGGCGCAGAAATTCTAGAGGTATACTACGAAGGATACGAAGATTACCGAGGTCGAGGCAAGGAAAAGCTGGCTGCGGCTCAATTGGATCCAACCCTTCTTGACTCCGAGAATGAAGGCGCAGCCTGAGTCTGATGTTGCTTCGTTTTAGTTTTTAGGATCTCTGTCTTTTGTTGTTTATCGGATTTGTTTAAAAATTTTGTTTGTAAAGAAATTTAAGTGAACTTGTTTAAGTGTTAATGAAATTTCAATTTTCTTTACCATGACTTCTGTTTACTTCATTTCTTGTCAATAATTCAGCATTAATGATCTTGAATGAACTTAACTCAGACTGTGAATCAGATAAGGCATATAATAGTTAAGTTGAGAATTGAAATGAACTGAACTCAATGAGCTGAACTGAATGAAACGAACTCAACACTTGACAAAATAAAGTAATGTATACTTATCGTTTCCGAAGTGTGAGGCAGGTTGTGTATAAGGTGAATTCGGCTGATCCTCCTTACATCATCAAGATCTTGTTTACCACTCGGGGTAGAACAAGTATATAAGGACATTTGTTTACCACTCGGGGTAGAACAATTTTATAAGGACTATGGAATTTGTTTTTCACTCGCGGTAAAACAAATTCATAAGGACACACCTAACAAAAAGGCTACCATCGAATGGCCAACAAGTCCGACCATACCTCCTTACTTCGGTGCCTATTGATTTACCACTCGCGGTAAAAGCAATATTAAAAGGGCCATGGAATTTGTTTACCACTCGCGGTAGAACAAATTCATAAGGACACTCCTACCGAAAAGGCTGCCATCGAATGGTCAGCGAGTCCACCCCGTCCTCCTTACACTGATGAAGTTTGCCTACCCCGAAGGGCTTGACAAATTCATAAGGACCACCTGCCAGAAAGGCTACCATCGAATGGTCAGCGAGTCCCCCCCGTCCTCCTTACTCCCTTGTGAACTTAGGACAAATAGGATGAAGATCAATTGTGAAAAAGTGAATCTTTTATTGATGATGAACAACTATGTACAGACTTCCGATAAACTGACTCGATCTCTATTGGAAATATTTTTGAAGCCTGCCAGCGTGCCAAGTGTTCTTAATCTCGGATCCGTCTAATGCATTTAACCGATAAGTCCCGGGCTTGGGTACTTCAATTACTTCATACGACCCTTCCCAATTTGGCATTAGCTTTCCCATGTTCTGAGGTGTAGAAGCTTCGACTTCTCTGAGGATGAAGTCTCCCACTTCGAATCTATGAAGCTTTACTCCTTTGTTGTAATGCTTGGTAACTCTCATCTGGTAGGCTGCTAACTTGATCAAAGCTATTTCTCTGACTTCTTCTAACAGATCCAAATTGGCCTTCAGTCCTTCTTCATTATAAATCTCTTTGAACTGACTAACCCGAAGACTTGGGGATCCAATTTCGACTGGGATTAAGACATCAGTACCATAGGCCAATCTGAAAGGTGAATCCCCTGTGGTAGTCCTCGGTGTAGTCTGGTAAACCCATAATACACTGAGTAGTTCCTCTGGCCATCTTCCTTTAGCTTCGTCCAGTCTGCGTTTGATCCTGTTCAGAAGCGTTCTATTGGTCACTTAAACCTGCCCATTCGACTGTGGATGAGCCACTGAAGTCTTTCTGTGCTGAACCCCTAACTCTTTCAGAAATCCTTCAAATTTTGATCCCACGAACTGGCGTCCGTTGTCCGATATCACCACTTTAGGAATCCTGAAGCGAAACACTACGGACTCTTTCATGAACTTCAAACACTCTTGTTCCGTTATCAACCGAAGTGGCTTCGCCTCTACCCATTTGGTCATGTAATCAATAGCAACTATGACAAAGCAGACCTGACCTTTAGCTTTAGGCAACGGACCCAATATATCTACCCCCAAACAACAAAAGGTATAGGAGATAAAATCGAGTATAGCTCTTCTGGTGGCTGATGAGGGATCGGACTGTTGAGCTGACATTTCTCACACTTCTTCACATACTCTGTCGCTTCCTTGAAGATTGTAGGCCAGTAGTACCCCTGTCGTAGTACTTTATAAGCCAAAGACTTAGCGATCATATGATCACTGCAAATACCCTTGTGAACCTCCAGAAGATCATACTCAGCCATAGATGGAACCAGACACTTTAACAATGGTAACGAAAATGCCCTTCGATAAAGATCCCCAGCAATGAGAACGAAGTTGGCATTCTTGTACTTGATCTTCTTTGCCAACATCTGATCCGAAGGAAGGACGCCATATCGCCAAATACACAATGTAAGGGTCATCCAACAAATCGGATCGTTCAATACACATTATCGCTTGCGTCCGGATACTCTATTGCTGCCAAAATCTCCAAATAAACCGACCCATTAAAAATGACAGCATCCGTAGTGGCCAGTTTCGATAAGGCATCGGCAATGGAATTGTCGTTACGTTTTTATGCCCCTGAAACTCATAAGAGACGAAAACATCTGGCCGGTCCTTTAACTCTACCAAATACTTGATCATCCTCGTTCTACGAGCTTCATAATCTCCGATAGGCGCTTGACGACGGTTGAGAATAAACATGTATATGATCGACACAGACTTCTAGACTTTTTGCCAACCGGACTCCTGCCAACACTGCTTCATATTCGGCCTCGTTATTCGTTGCTCTGAACCCAAATCGGATGGCCTGCTGCACCTTGAATCCTTCCGAACTCGTCAAAATAATCCCTGCCCCGCTGACCTCCGCAGTAGAAGAGCCATCTGCATACAACGTCCAAGAATTCTGACCATGCTGAAGAACTGCAACCACTCGATCGGAAGTCTCAGTTTCTGGCAGCTTAGCATCTGCTTCGGTGAACGAACATTCCACCATGAAATCGGCCAAGGCTTGACCTTTGATAGCAGTTCGGGGATGATATTAAATAAAAAATTATGATAATTCCATAGTCCATGCTGCTAATCTCCCCGAGACTTCTGGTTTGTTCATCACCTTCTTCAGTGGTTGATCCGTGTAGACAACTAGGAGTAGACCTTGAAAATATTGCCAAAGCTTTCGACTAGCAACTATTAAAGTAAAGGCAAATTTTTCAATATTTGGATACCTGGTTTCAGCATCTCTTAGGACGTGACTGATATAATAAACTGGATGCTACTTCCCACTGACCTCCCGAACCAGCACTGCTCCAACTGCCAACGAACTAGCTGCCAGATATAAATACAAAGTTTCAGCTGGGGCGGGTTTCATCAATAAAGGAGTCGAAGACAGATATGTCTTTATGCCTTGGAAGGCGTCTTCACACTCCGAAGTCCATTGGAATGTCTTTGCATTCTTCGGTCCCTTCAGTGTGTCGAAGAATGGTAAGCATCTCTCTGCGGATTTGGACATGAACCTCTTCAAAGCTGCATTCCGACTAGTCAGACGTTGAACGTCTTTGAACGACTGAGGAGTCTTCATGTCTAGAATGGCCTGGATCTTTTCCGGATTGGCCTCAATGCCTCTTTGACTGACCAGATAACCCAGAAACTTCCTTGCACCGAGCCCGAAGGTACACTTTGTAGGATTGAGCTTCAATTTGTGATGATGGACTGTTTGAAAGCATTCCTCCAGATCATCCAAATGCTTCTGAACCATCGTGCTCTTTACGATCATATCATCCACGTACACCTCCATGTTCTTTCCCAGCTGTTTCTGGAAGACAAAGTTCATCATTCTCTGGTAAGTGGCTCCAGCATTTATCAGGCCGAAGGTCATCTTCTTATAGGCGTACACCGAATGGTGTGTGATGAATGCTATCTTTGGAATGTCCTCTTTGCACATAGAAATTTGATGATAACCTAAAAAAACATCCATAATGCTTAGTAGTGCATATCCCAAGTCGATCAATAAGTTGGTCAATATGGGGTAGAGGATAGAAGTCCTTTGGGCATGCTTTGTTTAGATTGGTGTAGTCAATGCGAACTCTCCATTTCCCATTCCGATTCTCGTACCAAAGACTACATTTGTCATCCACTCCGGATAGTCGATCTCGAAGATGAAGTCAAGCCTATCAACTTTTGCAATCTCCTCATCAATGATTCTTTGACGTTCAGTGCAAAGATCCGCCTTTCTCATCGAAGGCGGCTTTTTTGATGGATCCACATCCGGTGATGTTTCTATTTGTGGCGCCCCAAAATAGGTATACATCACCCATTCGAGTTGTCAATACATGGTACGTAAATAACTACAACTTTATTATTACAACATATAAAGCGTGAGTTTAAATGAGATATTGCCATTCAGATAATATCCACACGCAAATAAATCCCCATCATAATTATTGATACATTATTTTACAAAATGGTGAGGACTACTAAACAACTCTCTCTAGAACCCTTCATTCCATACCCGACTAGTATTCATTTACATTCTCGCCTCCCCGAGAAGAAAAATGGAACAACAAGGAAAAGGGTAAGCTCAACTAGCCCGAAGAAGAATATTATGACTAAGATAATATACAACAAATTATCGTTAGTCTTCAACATGAAAACAATCTAGTAGAATACAATAGACAACAAGTTATAAATCAATATTAGCGATTGGAAATAATAATTCATTAGAAGAGTTAAGTAGAGAATGCAAACTACTATCTTCTATGTATGAATTTAAAAGTTCATCGCTCATCTTTTATCCTGTAACATCAATCAATATACATCCGGAATCAAATATTCATCTTGCACTCACAGCCAAAGATATTCATCAGTTGGTCATGTTCATCTAAACACCTGTTCATCTTTGCACTACGGGCCAAAGATATTCATCAGAAATCATTCATCTTTGCACTACAGGCCAAAGATATTCAATAATATCATCATTTAAGACTGACGATGATAAAACAAATTTTTAAAGAAACGAATCCAGTGAAACAAAATGACAAGGATTAAGGATTAAGGATTCGTACTTTGTTTTATCCATGTCCAAAAATACCTCAAAAATAATCATAGTGGTGTAAAATTCAAGAATGATCAAAACATGGATACAATCAAAGCTAGTATCCACAATAGATATTTTGGGACGAAAAGGAAAATTTTCATTTTTTGATGAATAGTGTCGTATTCGTGAATAGTGTCGTATATGTGAATAGTGACGTATACGTGAACAGTAACTCCGACACCAAAAGTTCCAAATTTGATAAAAACTTCAGATCAATATTTCAGCATAATGATATTGATGAAATAATATTATTACAAAAAAAAAATAATATCCCTTATGTAAGACCCCAACTTATTATTAATGAAATTTAATTTTCTCTATTTATTATTTTGAAATAGTAAGGGTTGATGTGATTAATGTGGATAGTTAGAGGCAAAATACGCAAATATTTCAAAATAAGCAAGTGGTTATAAAATATTCATTATTGTCGGGGAATATTCGTTTGGTCGTGGAATATTAAATCTTTGTCGGGGAATATTAAATGCGAATGTAGCGACCATGTTTGGGCCCCATGTGAAAGCGATTGGATGAAGAAAACGACAAATATAAGTTGTTTAAAAAAATAACAGAGCGTAGTTATTCACAGATTAATCTTGTTAAAATACTCGGTTAAAAAAAAAGAAGATTACACTGCGATTGCACCAATTATTGATTCTTACGTAAGAAGACACTACTCAATAATGGTTACGATAATTCTTTATTCGGTATTTTATTGATTTAATAATTCTTTGCGTTGATATTTTATATTCTTTGTTGTTTCAATAATTGTCATTACACGATTTTTCATTATCGAAGCAATAATTCATATTATCTGAATAATATTATTAGATAACATTATTGGCAATGTCTAGAAAGTTACATCTAAGGAGAGGTTTGGTCACCTAATTGCGGCGCCAAGATATGGAGAAATTCTTATTAGAAAGCCCCTCTTTCACAGGAGGCGCTGGTTGTCAATATTGTGATTACGTAATATTATTTGTGAACAATTAATTATTGATTCATATGATGAGAAAAATATTGATTTTATGTGGATATAGATGGAGAAAATTTTTAATGTGACAATTGTTGAAAATTGAAATTTTATCTTTTTTACGATAAA
Organism: Panax quinquefolius; assembly: GCA_020205615.1. Taxonomy (NCBI): domain Eukaryota; kingdom Viridiplantae; phylum Streptophyta; class Magnoliopsida; order Apiales; family Araliaceae; genus Panax; species Panax quinquefolius. The sequence goes on from CM035167.1 coordinate 143,760,541, forward strand.
ATAATTTATTTAAATATATTATTATATTTTAATAATATAATAATGGTGATATTTTTACAATGAATGTGGGATATATGAGTATCTGAGGAGGAAGAGTATTTTTGTTGCAATAAATGTTTAAAACATGTTAAACATGTCGGTGGACCCCATTTATCGATGAAATTTGATTATAGCACGTAAAATCGCTTGTTTGTGGATTTCGGTCAATTTACATTTGGAATTCGGAAAAACTTTCATACGTAAAGTTGTAGAGAATTGAATTTCCTATAAAACACGCAAGATTCGATTTTTCGATAAAAGGACTATTTATTGTGAATTATTGAAGTTCAAGTCTTCAAATAATTGATTTTGGAAGTTTTAATTATTATTTTAAAGAAAAACGTTTTTTGCATTTAAGTGGGCTAACATGTGATATTAATTGCTGAAATCAGATCTTCAAAGATGGGCTAAGGAAATTTATAATATATATTAATATTTTATTAAATTTTTCGCTTTTGGTGTTCTAAGCATTTTCTATAAATAGGGTGCTTAGGTTAGAATTGAAAATCACACGTAAACTCAAGTTTTCTCTCTCTATATTATCGGCGTATTCTTGTGAGTATTTTGAGTATACTTTGAGTATTGTTAGGCGGTGCAAGTTCCCTTGACCTTATACCCGTAAGATTCCATTTGTAAGTACTAATCTTTCGAGGTAAGGGATGTTATTTTCTTCTCAAATGATATTATTTCTTCAATATCATTATCTTTGAAATATTGGTTGGAACTTTTTATCAAATTTGGAACTTTTTCATGTCGGGGTTACTATTCACGAGTTCTTATTCACGAGTTACTATTATTCACGAGTTACTTATTCATGAGTTCTTATTCACGAGTTACTTATTCAAAGTACTATTCATGAAGCGTGAAGATGATTTTGTGGAATTTCTATCTTTTGGTTTCGAGAGTTACTATTCACGATAATCGGACTATTATTTAATAGAAAAATAAAATTTCTTCTTTTCATTCAAAATATCTATTCGGATACTAGCTTTGATTGTATCCATGTTTTGATCATTCTTGAATTTTACACCACTATGATTATTTTTGAGGTATTTTTGAACATGGATAAAAACAAAGTACGAATCCTTAATCCTTAATCTTTGTCATTTTGTTTTCTTTGGATTCGTTTCTTTTAAAAAATATTTTCATCATCCTCGGTCTTAAATGATGATATTATTGAATATCTTTGGCTTTTGTAGTGCAAAGATGAATGATTTCTGAAGAATATCTTTGGTCAGTAGTGCAAAGATGAGCAGTGTTTAGATGAACATGAATTAGTGATGAATATCTTTGGCACTGTAGTGCAAAGATGAATATTTGATTCGGATGTATATTGATTGATGTTACGAGGATAAAAGATGAGCGATGAACTTTTAAATTCATACATAGAAGATAGTAGTTTGCATTCTCTACTTAACTCTTCTAATGAATTATTATTTCAGCTGCGAATATTGATTTAAAATTTGTTGTCTATTGTATTCTATTAGATTTTTTCCTGTTGAAGACTAACGGTAATTTGTTGTATATTATCTTAGTCATAATATTCTTTCTTGAGCTAGTTGAGCTCACCCTTTTCCTTTTGTTCCATTTTTCTTCTCGGGAGGCGAGAATATAGCGAAATCTTAGTGGGGTATGGAATGAAGGTTTTAGAAAGAATTGTTTAGTAGTCCTCACCATTTTTGTAAAATAATGTATCAATAAATGTGATGAGGATTTATTTGAGTATAGATATTGTCTAGAAGATAATATTTGTATTCAAACTCACAGTTTATATGTTGTAATAATAAAGTTGTAGTTGTTTACGTACCATGTATTGACAACTCGAGAATGGGTGATGTATACCTATTTTGGGGGCGTCGCGGTTGGTATCAGAGCTTAGGGATATGATCTCTGGCGGAGATTGGGGAATAGAACTAGGAAGGGAGAGACGAGTAAATCCTTCGCTAGTGTGTCCTACTTAAGCTTATTTTTTTAGTTGGTCAAGATATAAGGATATTATGTGATATATTGATTTCCTTAATTAACCCTTGTTTTATAGCGATGATTTGAGAATGTCGATCGAGAATATTAACAATGGAAATGAGGCCGTGGAGACGCGCTGTACTCACCAACGAGGAGAGCGTCAGCAAGTGGCAATGTTCCTCCTGTGAATAACACCACCGAAGCGAGATGATGAGCGAGGGATGTTTAGAAGCTTTTTGCAGTTCATGCAAAATCAGACGAGGAGACTTCGTGTTCAAAATCTGAGGAGGAAATGATAGCAATTCACGGGTTGTCACCCAAGCGGTTCAAAGAGTTGGGACCACCGAATTTAAGGAAAAGCGAGATCCGATCATGGCGGAAACATGGGTCAAGCAAATTACCAAGATATTCGATGTCTTGGGATGCACGGAAGAACGAAGGTTCCATTCGCCACCTTTATGTTCCGTGGCGAGGCGGTCATTGGTGGGAGATCGTGAAGCGTACCCATCCGGCACTTTTCGGCATGTCTTGGGGAGACATTTCAGAAATTATTTAATGACAAATACTTTCACGAAAGTTTTCGTCTATATGAAGGAAGTGGAGTTCATCGATTTAAACAAAACAACATGGCGGTGTCTCGATGCGAGGCAAAGTTTGCAGAGTTATCCAGTTTACACCTCATTTGGTGGAGAATGAGCGTATGACGCGCGGATGTTTCTTAGAGGTTTGAAACCCGACATACGTCGATATCTCATTTCTCATAAATTTTCTCTATTCAGGATGTTGTATGAGGGGCTCAATTATTAGAAGCGAGATAACGAGTACGGTCGGTGAGGACCATAACTGAGGATCGTACGAGAGATAGCGATCAGCGAATAATGATAACCAATGAGAAAGAAAGCAGACGGACAAAAATGGTAACCACTCTAGTGGTAATCATGGCCATGAAAATAGAAGAAACGAGTCGGGAGGAGATTTTAAAAGAGGAGATTTAACAACGACCATGTGAAGAGCGATAGTCTTGCAGAAGAATCGGTTCTAAGGGAGGAGAACGACCACCGGTTATATGCTACAAATGCGGAAAAGAGGGCATATCGATCCAAGCGCCCACATGATTCAAGGTATGCTATAATTGTGGAAAGGAAGGACATATCGCTTCGAGATTTATGCGATAGAATGAAACCTAGTTCAATTAGGGACGGTGACTCGAAAAAGATCATCCCGAGAAAAGTCAAAGTCAACGATTAGGGAAGAAGCGTTTGTTGTGGTGGTCAAAATGCGAGAACCCAAACGAGGTGATCACGGGTAAGCTATTTATAAATTCTTGCGAAGTTTATACCTTACTTGATACCCAGATTACCCATTCATTTATCTCTCCCGCTTGTGCTCAACGTTTAAACTTGACTCAGGAGAAATTAGACTTTGACTATCTGTGAAAACTCCGTTAGGAGAAACTTTCATCACATCCTTTGTTTATAAATCTTGTTTGATTCAAGTTGGCACCATTACCTTACTTACATTGACCTTATCTCTTTAAAGATACTTGCTTTTGATGTGATTTTAGGGATTGATTGGTTAACTACTCATCATGCCAAAATTGATTGTTTTCGTAAGGTTATTAGTTTTCATATTCCTAACCAACTGTTGTATGAATTCAAGCAACTAAACCATTAAAATCAATCATCATCATATCTAATCATAAAGCTATTCGTTTATTGAAAAAGCGGATGTCAAGCTTTCTTAGCCCATGTTATGGATTTGAATAAAGACACGTCAAATTTGAATAATATTCTGTTGTTATTGACTTTCCGACGTATTTTAGAAGAACTTCCCGATCTACCCCGAGCGTGAAGTTGAATTCTTTATTGATCTTGAACACGGATACAAAGCCCATTTCTAAAACCCCATATCGAATGGCTCCTATTGAACTTCAGGAGTTAAAGGTCCAACTACGAGGAATTGTTGGACATCGGTTTCATTCGGCCCCTAGTACATCTCCTTGGGGTGCTCTGTTTTATTTTGTAAAGAAGAAAGGCGGGAGTATGCGACTTTTGTATTGACTATCGGGAATTGAACCATGTCACCATCAAGAATAGTTATCCTCTACCTCGTATTGATGACTTGTTTGACCCGATTGCGAGGGCACAATTCTTTTCAAAAATCGATCTTCGATTACGGATATCATCGGTGAAGATTAGAGGCGAGGATATTCCAAAGCGCGCCTTTAGAACTCGATGCGGGCATTATGAATTCTTAGTCATGTCTTCGGATTGACTAATGCTCCTATGACTTTCATGGATATGATGAACCGAGTATTCAAGGAATATTTGGATCGGTTTGTTGTTGTCTTTATTGATGACATCCTTATATATTCCAAAAGTCGTGAAGATCATGAGCACCATTTGAAGTTTGGTACTCCAAAGGCTTCGTGAAAACAAATTATATGCCAAATTAAAGAAATGCGAGTTACGGCTTGAGGAAGTAGCATTCCTTGGGCGCACGTGGTGTCGAAACATGGAGTATCTGTTGATCCGTGAAGATTGAAGCAATACAAAATTGGGAGCAACCGAAGTCGGTGGATGAAGTCGTAGCTTTTTGGGCTTAAATTTGGTTATTATCGGAGATTCGTGGAAGGTTTTCTCGAATCGCTACTCCATTAACTCATTTAACTTCGGAAGGATACAAAATTCGTTTGGAGCGAAGAATGCGAGAAAAGTTTCAAGAGCTTAAGAGGAGACTTATTTAGACTGTTCTAACAATACCATCTGGTTCGGATGGATTTGTTATCTACAATGATGCTTCGTGCAAAGGGTTAGGATGTGTTCTCATGCGGCGTGGGAAAGTCATATAGCCTATGCCTCGCGACAACTTAAAGAGTATGAGAGGAATTATCCTACTCATGATCTAGAGTTAAGCGTGATCGTTTCGCGCTAAAGATATGGAGGCACTATCTATATGGGAGAAAGTGGAGATATATTGGACCATAAAAGCCTTAAATATTTCTTCACTCAAAAAGAACTCAACATGCGGCGTGACGTTGGCTCGAGCTATTGAAAGACTACGACCACACTATTCAATACCATCCTGGAAAAGCGAACGTGGTAGCTGACGCATTGAGTAGAAGATCATATGCGGGAACGAGTGCGATGATGTCAAGTATACGCATAGAGCAAACTTTAATAGAAAAAGTTAAGGTTGCTCAAGCCACCGAGGCGGAGGGCGATGCGTATGAAGAAGAAAGTACAAGAAGGAGCTATTTAGGGAGAATTGATGAAGAAGGAATACTTGAGTCCACTCTAGACTTTGTGTTCCTAACGACTCGATTTGAAGTACAAGATTATGATGGAGGCACACAATACACCATTTGCAATCCATCTGGAAGTACTAAAATGTATCGTGATCTTGACATACATTTTGGTGGAACAATATGAAGAGAGAGATTGCAGTTTATCTCAATGTGTTTAACTTGTCGGCGTGTAAAAGTAGAGCATCCGGTACCTAAGGGTCCGTTGCAACCACTTGAGATTCCGAAATGGAAGTGGGAACACATTACCATGGATTTCGTTACGGGTCTTCCTACGGTTTCTCAAGGCATCAATGTTATTTGGGTTATTGTTGAAAGATTAACCAAGTCGCGCATTTCATTTCTTGCCGATCGGGAGACTTATTCCCTGAGCGTCTTCTTTAGTATATGCGTGAATGAGATTGTGAGGTTGCATGGCATGCTGTATCCATAGTTTTGGATCGTGACCCAAGATTCACTTCAAGATTTTGGGTTAGCTTGCAAAAAGCTATGGGCGCGGATTTACGATTGATTCGGCATACCATCCTCAAAGCAGACGGACAATCGAGAAAGGACTATTCAAACTCTTGAAGATTTATTAAGACTCTGTGTCCTAGACTTCAAGCGGCGTTGGGATAAGTATTTACCATTGGTAGAATTCTCCTACAACAACAGATTATCGAGCAAGTATAGGTGTGGCTCCATTTGAAGCATTATATGGACGAAAGTGTCGCTCTCCGATATGTTGGGGACGAGGTGGGTGAAGCAACATTGTTGGGACCCGAGTTAGACGCGTATGACTACGGAAAAGATCCAAATGATTCGACAACGATATCTGAAGGCGGCACAAGATCGACAAAAGAGTTATGCGGATCTTCATCGAAAGGACGTGGAATTTAGTGTAGGGGATCATGTATTGTTGCGAGTTGCTCCATGGAAGGGAGTTACAAGATTTGGGAAGAGAGGAAAGCTCAATCCACGATTTATTGGTCCATTTCAAATTCTTGACCGAGTAGGAAATGTAGCCTATAGACTCGCGTTACCTCAAAGTATGTCTCGTGTTCATAATGTGTTTCACATATCTGTACTTTGTAAATATGTGAAAGACCCAAACCACGTTATAGAATTAGAACCGGATGAAATAGCCAAAGACTTAACGTATGAGGAGGTACCTGTCAAGATCTTGGATAGGAAGGAGCATGTCCCCTACAAGAAAGGTCATACCACAAGTTAAAGTTTTGTGGAGGAATCATGCTTTATAGAGGAAATGACACAGGAATTGGAAGCGGAAATGAAAGCGAGGTATCCTCACCTTTTGAAAACACACCAGTATCGACGTCGATTTCGAGGACGAAATTTCATAAGGAGGGAGGTTGTAAGACCCCAACTTATTATTAATGAAATTTAATTTTCTCTATTTATTATTTTGAAATAGTAAGGGTTGATGTGATTAATGTGGATAGTTAGGGGCAAAATCATAAATATTTCAAAATAAGCAAGTGGTTATAAAATATTCATTGTTGTCGGGGAATATTCGTTTGGTCGTGGAATATTAAATCGCTTGTCGGGGAATATTAAATGCGACAAGTAGCTGACCGTGTGTGGGCCCATGTGAGCGATTGGATGAAGAAAGCGACAAATATAAGTTGTTTAAAAAATAAAGTAGTAGTTATTCTGCAGATTATCTTGTTAAAATACTCGGTGGTTAAAACACACGAGTAGCACCTGCGGTATTGCACAAATTATTGATTCTTACGTAAGAAGGCACTACTCAATAATGGTTACTGATAATTCTTTATTCGCTTATTTTATTGATTTAATAATTCTTTGCGTTGATATTTTATATTCTTTGTTGTTTGATAATTGTCATTTACACGGTATTTTTCATTATCGAAGCAATAATTCATATTATCTGAATAATATTATTAGATAACATTATTGGCAATGTCTAGAAAGTTACATACAGGAGAGGTTTGGTCACCTAATCTTGGCGCCTTGATAAGGAGAAATTCTTATTGGAAAGCCCCTCTTCTCACGAGGCGCACGGTTATCGATATTGTGATTACGTAATATTATTTGTGAACAATTAATTATTGATTCATATGATGAGAAAAATATTGATTTTATGTGGATATAGATGGAGAAAATTTTTATTGTGACAATTGTTGAAAATTGATATTTTATCTTTTTACGATAAAATAATTCATTTAAATATATTATTATATGTTAATAATATAATAATGGTGATATTTTTACAACGAATGTGGGATATATGAGTATACGAGGAGGAAGAGTATTTTTGTTGCAATAAATGTTTAAAACATGTTAAACATGTCGGTGGACCCCATTTATTATTTGAAATTTGATTATAGCACGTAAAATCGCCTTCGTTTGTGGATTTTGGTCAATTTCGCATTTGGAATTCGGAAAAACTTTCATCTGCAAAGTTGTAGAGAATTGAATTTCCTATAAAAACTCAAGATTCGAATTTTACGATAAAGGGCTATTTATTGTGAATTATTGAAGTTCAAGCTCAAATAATTGATTTTTGGAAGTTTTAATTATTATTTTAAAGAAAAACGTTTTTTGCATTTAAGTGGGCTAACATGTGATATTAATTTTTGAAATCAGATCTTCAAAGATGGGCTAAGGAAATTTATAATATATATTAATATTTTATTAAATTTTCGCTTTGGTGTTCTAAGCATTTTCCTATAAATAGGGTGCTTAGGTTAGAATTGAAAATCACACGGCGTAAATCTCGCGGTTTTATCTCTCTATATTATCGAGCGTATTCTTGTGAGTATTTTGAGTATACTTTGAGTATTGTTAGAGGCGGTGCAAGTTCCTTCAAAGACTATATACGTTATTCCAAATTATAAGTACTTAATCTTTCGAGGTAAGGGATGTTATTTTCTTCTCAAATGATATTATTTCTTCAATATCATTATCTTTGAAATATTGGTTGGAACTTTTTATCAAATTTGGAACTTTTTCATGTGGGGTTACTTATTCATGAGTTCTTATTCACGAGTTCTTATTCATGAGTTCTTATTCACGATTCTATTTATTCACGAGTACTATTAAATGAAAGCGTGAAGATGTTTTTGTGGAATTTCTATCTTTTGGTGTGAGGAGTTCTTATTCACGTATACTGCATTTATTCATGAAAAATAAAATTTCTTCTTTTTGTCCAAAATATCTATTACGGATACTAGCTTTGATTGTATCCATGTTTTGATCATTCTTGAATTTTACACCACTATGATTATTTTTGAGGTATTTTTGAACATGGATAAAACAAAGTACGAATCCTTAATCCTTAATCCTTGTCATTTTGTTTCATGGATTCGTTTCTTTAAAAAATATTTTTCATCATCCTCGGTCTTAAATGATGATATTATTGAATATCTTTGGCACAGTAGTGTAAAGATGAATGATTTCGAAGAATATCTTTGGTCGTAGTGCAAAGATGAGCAGTGTTTAGATGAACATGACTAATCGATGAATATCTTTTGGTGTAGTGCAAAGATGAATATTTGATTCAGATGTATATTGATTGATGTTACGGGGATAAAAGATAGGCGATGAACTTTTAAATTCATACATAGAAGATAGTAGTTTGCATTCTCTACTTAACTCTTCTAATGAATTATTATTTCATTGCGAATATTGATTTAAAATTTGTTGTCTATTGTATTCTATTAGATTTTTTCCCTGTTGAAGACTAACGGTAATTTGTTGTATATTATCTTAGTCATAATATTCTTTTCTTGAGCTAGTTGAGCTCACCCTTTTCCTTTTTGTTCCATTTTTTCTTCTCGGGAGGCGAGAATGTAAAGTCTACTAGTGGGGTATGGAATGAAGGTTCTAGAGAGAGTTGTTTAGTAGTCCTCACCATTTTGTAAAATAATGTATCAATAATTATGATGGGGATTTATTTGCGTGTGGATATTGTCTCAGATGGCAATATCTCGTATTTAAACTCACGATTTATATGTTGTAATAATAAAGTTGTAGTTATTTACGTACCATGTATTGATGACTTTCGAGAATGGGTGATGTATACCTATTTTGGGGCGTCGCGGTAGAAAGCATCAGCTGGATGTGGATCCATCAAAGAAGCCAGTTCGGCAGAAAAGGCGGATCTTTGCACCTGAACGTCAAAGAATCATTGATGAGGAGATTGCAAAGTTGATAGCTGCTGACTTCATCTTCGAGATCGATGCCATATTCCGGATACCCACTTAGTGAGAGCTCCTAGGGCTGAGGAGAGGATGTATCAACGACCTGAAGGATGGACGGGAGTCGCTGCGACTATTCTTGAGAAAGGAGTTAGGTTTATTCTTCACCCATTTCTAGTGACCATTCTTGGGTTCATCGGTGTTGGGTTCGCCCAATTGGTGCCGAACTCTTATATACATATCGATATCCTAGCCTTTATTTCTGTCATGAAGTTGGAGTTGAACCCACTCTCGATTTCTTTTTCACTGTTTACAAGGTTAGTCAGTCTCGTGAAAAAGGATTCAAAGTTATAGGCAAACAGGCATCGAAGACAGGTGAAAAATTCAAAAGACGTTCACTGGTAACTACCCCATCTAGTAACAAATGATGGAACAAAGAGTGGTTTTTCGTTAAGGGACCGTAGATTGCCTTTGTGCATCGAATCGGGCTCTTGACGAGAAAATTTTTTTGCGACTTGAGGACATCTCAAGAAGCGTATAAATTGAAATGATAGAGCTCTTTGACAACTTTTCGAAGGAAGAATGGAAATACGGACTTCTTTTTCTAAAGCATTGTTATATGGCCATAAATGTAAGTTTATATCCTCATTTTTGTTTTCTTGGAATTTCGATAATATATATACTCAAAATGGGTTATCATCGTTTTTCTACGTTGTCTTTAATTAAGCTATCCCGTGGAGAGAAGAACCTTGAAGATTTCTTATCAGGAAATCTCTAGAAGAGCATGAGACCTCATTGATAGAAGATTCCCCGAAGACAACCCACCCATTGAAACACCTACTACCGAAGCACCTCAAGTCGATGTTGAATCCCGCACCATCGAGCCGTGTCAAGAGCCCATTTTACTAGAAGTAACCCTTGAACACGCCGAAAGAAGAGGTCGTCCAGAAAGCCCAACCCGATCTCTATACCATCGATTCTAAAGATCTTTTCGAATCAATCAAATGTCAACCCGATACCACCAATTGTCGACCCAATACCACCAATCGTCGATCTAACACCACCAATCGTCAATCCTACATCAGCCCGACAAAGTTTATTAGATCTACCCGTAGATGATCGAAGGCAACTTCTTCGATTCAAAAAGTTGAGAACCAAAATTACCCCCTTAACCCCCGATGAGCTTAGAGTATCTTCTTTAAATGTTCTTCCCCCAACAACCCTAGTGGATACTCAAACTTTTAACGAGAAAGAACAAATTGAGACCACTGCAGCACCCTCTCGGAAGAGAAAACAACCATCTGACAGCTACCCAAGCTTAAAACCTGTACCTTCACCAATCCGCGACCCTACTCCAGATCGATCTCCCTCCCCCAAAAATATATACACGGATCCTTCTCCCACTCATGACCAACCTATGCCTTCTCCCCCAAGGCCTTCATCACACGAATTCCATAATGAGGCTACCGGAGCACCAACCTTGTGGCCTCGGTTCAACGTCAATTTTCCCTTCCAGCTCTTCGATGCCTTCATTCGGGAAACTGACGATCACCGATTTGATAACCATACGAACGGGAATTTTCTTGATGAAGGCATGAGTTATTTGGCAAAGGTAAGTGACAATTTTCTTGGTTAAACATTTCGTTTCTTGTTTAAATATCTGAAATTGACAGGATACTGTCGAATATGTGCAGGCAAATGCAATCTTCGGGCGTTTATGTCCCAGACACATAAATGCTGAGTCTGATGAGGAGACTATGAGAAGGGAGAAAAACATGTTGAAGGCTACATTGGCTCGGGAGAGAGATGAACACGAATTCGTTCTTTATGCCAATGAAAGTCTTTAGAGGGAATTAGGCCAAAACAAAGAGGATCTGAGGGAAACCCATGATATGCTGAGCTCGGTCAGAGAAGAATTGAAGACGATAAAAGCCAGCGAACAAAAATTGGCTAACATGAATGTTAGTTTTGTTGCAGAGACCGAAGCTTTGAAGACTACCAATGAGGGCTTGCTGCAGCCTTTCAAAACTTGTCAATATAACTCCACGAAGTTCAGACGAAGGCTCGGGGTGATAAGAAAACATATAGGGCCAAAATTCTTAAACTTCGTAGTAAGATAAGAGTGCTTAAAGAGCGAGATCCTCCTTTGACTGAAGAGCTATGTAGCAGAATCACAAAAGTACTATCGTGACGTCGTCGACGAGCTTCATGCAGAAATTCTAGAGGTATACTACGAAGGATACGAAGATTACCGAGGTCGAGGCAAGGAAAAGCTGGCTGCGGCTCAATTGGATCCAACCCTTCTTGACTCCGAGAATGAAGGCGCAGCCTGAGTCTGATGTTGCTTCGTTTTAGTTTTAGGATCTCATCTTTTTTGTTGTTTATCGGATTTGTTTAAAAATTTTGTTTGTAAAGAAATTTAAGTGAACTTGTTTAAGTGTTAATGAAATTTCAATTTTCTTTACCATGACTTACATTTACTTCATTTCTTGTCAATAATTCAAAGATTAATGATCTTGAATGAACTTAACTCGAATCGTGAATCGGATAAGGCATATAATAGTTAAGTTGAGAATTGAAATGAATCGAACTCAATGAATTGAATCGAATGAAACGAACTCAACACTTGACAAAATAAAGTAATGTATACTTATCGTTTAGAAGTGTGAGGCGGGGTTGTGTATAAGGTGAATTCGGCTGATCCTCCTTACATCATCAAGATCTTGTTTACCACTCGGGGTAGAACAAGTATATAAGGACATTTGTTTACCACTCGGGGTAGAACAATTTTATAAGGACTATGGAATTTGTTTTTCACTCGCGGTAAAACAAATTCATAAGGACACACCTAACAAAAAGGCTACCATCGAATGGCCAACAAGTCCGACCATACCTCCTTACTTCGGTGCCTATTGATTTACCACTCGCGGTAAAAGCAATATTAAAAGGGCCATGAAATTTGTTTACCACTCGCGGTAGAACAAATTCATAAGGACACTCCTCTAGAAAAGGTCGCCATCGAATGGTCGTGAGTCCACCAAATCCCTCCTTACACTGATGAAGTTTGCCTACCCCGAAGGGCTTGACAAATTCATAAGGACCACCTGCCAGAAAGGCTACCATCGAATGGTCAGCGAGTCCCCCCCGTCCTCCTTACTCCCTTGTGAACTTAGGACAAATAGGATGAAGATCAATTGTGAAAAAGTGAATCTTTTATTGATGATGAACAACTATGTACAGACTTCCGATAAACTGACTCGATCTCTATTGGAAATATTTTTGAAGCCTGCCAGCGTGCCAAGTGTTCTTAATCTCGGATCCGTCTAATGCATTTAACCAATATGTCCCGGGCTTGGGTACTTCAATTACTTCATACGGCCCTTCCCAATTTGGCATTAACTTTCCCATGTTCTGAGGTGTAGAAGCTTCGACTTCTCTGAGGATGAAGTCTCCCACTTCGAATCTATGAAGCTTTACTCCTTTGTTGTAATGCTTGGTAACTCTCATCTGGTAGGCTGCTAACTTGATCAAAGCTATTTCTCGACTTCTTCTAATGAGATCCAAATTGGCCTTGATCCTTCTTCATTATAAATCTCTTTGAACCGACTAACCCAAGACTTGGGGATCCAATTTATTTGGGATTAAGACATCGCATTACCTATAGGCCAATCTGAAAGGTGAATCCTCGTGGTAGTCCTCGGTGTAGTCCGTAAACCCATAATACATCGAGTAGTTCCTCGTCCATCTTCCTTTTAGCTTCGTCCCGGTCTGCGTTTGATCCAGATTCGAAGCGTTCTATTGGTCACTTAAAACCTGCCCATTCGATTGTGGATGAGCACTTTGAAGTCTTTTCATCTTTGAACCCCTAACTCTTTCGTAAATCCTTCAAATTTTGATCCATTTAATGGCGTCCGTTGTCCGATATCACCACTTTAGGAACTCGGCGAAACACTACGGACTCTTTTCATGAACTTCAAACACTCTTGTTCGTTATCAACAAAAGTGGCTTCGCCTCTACCCATTTGGTCATGTAATCAATAAAGCAACTATGACAAAGGCACGACCTTTAGCTTTAGGCAACGGACCCAATATATCTACCCCCAAAACAACAAAAGGTATAGGAGATAAAATCGAGTATAGCTCTTCTGGTGGCTGATGAGGGATCGGATTTGTTGGTGACATTTCTCATACTTCTTCACATACTCTGTCGCTTCCTTGAAGATTGTAGGCCAGTAGTACCCCTGTCGTAGTACTTTATAAGCCAAAGACTTAGCGATCATATGATCACTGCAAATACCCTTGTGAACCTCCAGAAGATCATACTCAGCCATAGATGGAACCAGACACTTTAACAATGGTAACGAAAATGCCCTTCGATAAAGATCCCCATCAATGAGAATGAAGTTGGCACTCTTGTACTTGATCTTCTTTGCCAACATCTGATCCGAAGGAAGGACGCCATCTGCCAAATACACAATGTAAGGGGTCATCCAACAGTCAGATCGTTCAATACACATTACCGTCTTTGGATACTCAAATTTCAACGCAAAATCTCCAAATAAACCGACCAATTAAAAAGCAAAGATCCGTAGTGGCCAGTTTCGATAAGGCATCGGCAATGGAATTGTCGTTGCGTTTATATACTGAAACTCATAAGAGACGAAATCTGAAGCCGGTCCTTTAACTCGCCAAATACTTGATCATCCTCGTTTCACGAGCTTCATAATCTCCCGATAGGCGCTTGACGACCGGTTGAGAATAACTATATATGATCGAACTTCAGACTTCTAGACTTTTTTTGCCAACCGGACTCCTCGCCAACTTCGCTTCATATTCGGCCTCGTTATTCGTCTTCTCAACCCAAATCGGATGGCTCTTTGCGCACTTGAATCCTTCCGAACTCGTCAAAATAATCCCCGCCTACCGACCTCCGCAGATGAGAAGAGCCATCGCATACAACGTCCAAGAATTTCGACCATCTTTCAAGAAGCGCAACCACTCGATCGGAAGTCTCGGTCGGCAAACTTAAGATCGCTTGGTGAACGAACATTCCACCATGAAATCGGCCAAGGCTCGACCTTTGATAGCGATTCGGGGATGATATTAAATAAAAAATTATGATAATTCCATAGTCCATACTGCGCTAATCTCCCGAGACTTCGGGTTTGTTCATCACCTTCTTGATTGGTTGATCCGTGTAGACAACTAGAGAGTAGACCTTGAAAATATTTAGAAGCTTTTCATTAGCAACTATTAAAGCAAAGGCAAATTTTTCAATATTTGGATACCTGGTTTCAGCATCTCTTAGGACGTGACTGACATAATAAACTGGATGCTGCTTCCCACTGACCTCCCGAACCAGCACTGCTCCAACTGCCAACGAACTAGCTGCCAGATATAAATACAAAGTTTCAGCTGGGGCAGGTTTCATCAATAAAGGAGCCGAAGACAGATATGTCTTTATGCCTTGGAAGGCGTCTTCACACTCCGAAGTCCATTGGAATGTCTTCGCATTCTTCGGTCCCTTCAGTGTGTCGAAGAATGGTAAGCATCTCTCTGCGGATTTGGACATGAACCTCTTCAAAGCTGCATTCCGACTAGTCAGACGTTGAACGTCTTTGAACGACTGAGGAGTCTTCATGTCTAGAATGGCCTGGATCTTTTCCGGATTGGCCTCAATGCCTCTTTCGATCGACGGATAACCCGAAACTTCCTTGCACCGAGCCAGAAGGTACACTTTGTAGGATTGAGCTTCAATTGTGATGACGATTTGTTTGAAAGCATTCCTCCGGATCATCCAAATGCTTCGAACCATCGTGTTTCTTACGATCATATCATCCACGTACACCTCCATGTTCTTTCCCAAATTTGTTTCGGAAGACAAAGTTCATCATTCTCTGGTAAGTGGCTCAAAGATTTATCGGTAGAAGGTCATCTTCTTATAGGCGTACACCGAATCGGTGTGTGATGAATGCTGTCTTTGGAATGTCCTCTTTGCACATAGAAATTTGATGATAACCTGAAAAAACATCCATAATGCTTAGTAGTGCATATCCTGAAGTCGTATCAATAAGTTGGTCAATATGGGGTAGAGGATAGAAGTCCTTTGGGCATGCTTTGTTTAGATTGGTGTAGTCAATGCAGACTCTCCATTTCCCATTCTGATTCTGTACTAGCACTACATTTGCCATCCACTCCGGATAGTCGATCTCGAAGATGAAGTCAGCAGCTATCAACTTTGCAATCTCCTCATCAATGATTCTTTGACGTTCAGGTGCAAAGATCCGCCTTTTCTGCCGAACTGGCTTCTTTGATGGATCCACATCCAGCTGATGCTCGGCTGTGACGCCCCTAAAATAGGTATACATCACCCATTCTGAGTTGTCAATACATGGTACAGAAATAACTACAACTTTATTATTACAACATATAAACTGTGAGTTTAAATACAGATATTGCCATCTAGACAATATCCACACGCAAATAAATCCCCATCATAATTATTGATACATTATTTTACGAAAATGGTGAGGATTACTAAACAACTCTCTCTAGAACCTTCATTCCATACCCCGACTAGTACTCGCTACATTCTCGCCTCCTGAGAAGAAAAATGGAACAACAAGGAAAAGGGTAAGCTCAACTAGCCCAGTAAAGAATATTATGACTAAGATAATATACAACAAATTATCGTTAGTCTTCAACATGGAAACAATCTAGTAGAATACAATAGACAACAAGTTATAAATCAATATTCGCAGTGGAAATAATAATTCATTAGAAGAGTTAAGTAGAGAATGCAAACTACTATCTTCTATGTATGAATTTAAAAGTTCATCGTCTATCTTTTATCCCCGTAACATCAATCAATATACATCCGGAATCAAATATTCATCTTTGCACTCTACGTGCCAAAGATATTCATCATTGGTCATGTTCATCTAAACACATGTTCATCTTTTGCACTACGCCAAAGATATTCATCGAAATCATTCATTCATCTGCACTACTCTGGGCCAAAGATATTCAATAATATCATCATTTAAGACCGACGATGATGAAACAAATTTTTAAAAGAAACGAATCCGGTGAAACAAATGACAAGGATTAAGGATTAAGGATTCGTACTTTGTTTTATCCATGTCCAAAATACCTCAAAATAATCATAGTGGTGTAAAATTCAAGAATGATCAAAAACATGGATACAATCAAAGCTAGTATCCACAATAGATATTTTGGGACTTAAAAGGAAAATTTTTATTTTTCGATGAATAAGAATGCAAGTATTCGTGAATAAGTGTCGTATCACGTGAATAGTCTTGAGTATCACGTGAACAAGAATCTCAAACACCAAAAGTTCCAAATTTGATAAAAACTTGAGATCAATATTTCAAAGATAATGATATTGATGAAATAATATTACAAAAAAAAAATAATATCCCTTATGTAAGACCCCAACTTATTATTAATGAAATTTAATTTTTCTATTTATTATTTTGAAATAGTAAGGGTTGATGTGATTAATGTGGATAGTTAGAGGCAAAATCACGCAAATATTTCAAAATAAGCAAGTGGTTATAAAATATTCATTGTTTGTGGGGAATATTCGTTTGGTCGTGGAATATTATTCGCATCGTCGGGGAATATTAAATTACGACGTAACGAGCCCATGTGTGGGCCCCATAACTAAAAAGCGATTGGATCAAGAAAACGACAAATATAAGTTGTTTAAAAATAACAGTAATAGTTATTCAAATTATCTTGTTAAAATACTCGGTGGTTAAAACCTACGGTACTGCAGTATTGCACCAATTATTGATTCTTACGTAAGAAGGCACTACTCAATAATGGTTACTGATAATTATTATTCATTATTTTATTGATTTAATAATTCTTTGCGTTGATATTTTATATTGTTGTTGTTTCAATAATTGTCATTACACAATTATTTTTCATTATCGAAGCAATAATTCATATTATCCGAATAATATTATTAGATAACATTATTGGCAATGTCTAGAAAGTTCATCTAAGGAGAGGTTTGGTCACCTAATTGCGGCCAAGAAGGAGAAATTCTTATCGAAAGCCCCTCTTTCTAGAAGCGCACTGGTTGTCGATATTGTGATTTCAGTAATATTATTTGTGAACAATTAATTATTGATTCATATGATGAGAAAAATATTGATTTTATGTGGATATAGATGGAGAAAATTTTTAATGTGACTATTGTTGAAAATTGAAATTTTATCTTTTTCTGATAAAATAATTCATTTAAATATATTATTATATTTTAATATAATAATGGTGATATTTTTACAACGAATGTGGGATATATGAGTATACGAGGAGGAAGAGTATTTTTGTTGCAATAAATGTTTAAAACATGTTAAACATGTCGGTGGACCCCATTTATTGACTGAAATTTGATTATAGCCTGTAAAATCGCCCGTTTGTGGATTTTGGTCAATTTTTGTTTGGAATTTGAAAAAACTTTCTTCTGTAAAGTTGTAGAGAATTGGATTTCCTATAAAAACTTGCGAGATTCGAATTTTATGACAAAAGGGCTATTTATTATGAATTATTGAAGTTCCGAAGCTCCGAAATAATTAATTTTTGGAAGTTTAAATTAATTTAAATTAGAAAAAAGTTTTTGATATGTTTGGTGGGCTTGGTTGGTTGTTGAAATGAGCTGATTTCAGTTTATAAGAGTGTGCGTAGGAAAAATTTTATATATATTAATATTATATTAAATTTTTTACTTTGGTGTTCTAAGCATTTTCTCTCCTTATATTGTCGAGCGTATTCTTGTGAATATTTTGAGTATATTTTGAGTATTGCTATACGGTGCAAGTTCAAGTCATAACCTATATCCTGTGTTTCAACTAGAAGTACTGTCTTTGTGAGGTAAGGGATATTATTATTTTTCGTAATGATATTATTTCTTCAATATCATTATGCTAAAATATTGATCTGAAGTTTTTATCAAATTTAGAACTTTTGGTGTCGGAGTTACTATTCACATGTGAGACCCCAGATTTTATCAATAAAGATTTAAATTTTGTCGAAATAATTTTTTAATATTATGGTGTGAATTTGAGATAATATTATAGTTGTGGGTAGTATTTATAAATTTTGAAAAGTATGCAAGTGGTTATATTATATTCGATTAGTAGGGAATATTCGGTTTAGCGAGGGAATATTCATTATATAAGCTTTCAATCATTGGTGGACCCCTAATGTAATTATTATCGGATTGAAAGCGACAAAATATTTTATTGAAATAACGGCGGAAGTTTTACCATGGATCTTGTTGAACTACTCGGTAGTAAAAGAAATGCGATGTCGTGTGGTTGCGTAGTAGCTTACGGTATTGATTATTGATGCTTATGTGAGAAGTCACTTCGGTTTGATTCCATTATTGTCGATTAATAATATGAATTATTATAGCGATAATGACGTTTTGTTTTATTATTATTATTAACGTAATAAAAGCGAAACATCTTTTATATAAAAGCAGAATACTTTATTAAAGTTATTACATAAATAGAATATATTATATTTTATTATGCATAGTGTTGCGTAGTGTTTTGCGCATAGTGTTTGCGTAGTAAAATGTTTTTATATAAATAGAATATATGATATTTTATTTAAAAGATTTTGCTTTAAATATGGATAGTCGATTAAAGTAAATCAATCTGGATTGTTCATGGATTAATTACTATGCATTCTATTTTCCTATAAATAGAAGCTCATTCCTTCATTATTTTCTTACGAATTCAATGAAACTCTGAGAGAGAAATTATATAGAGAGAAGCATATAGAGAAAATCTATAGAGAGAAGAAAGAAGAAGTGATACGGTACTTCTTTACTTTGATATCCGGTGTCTTTTACGGTAAGGGATATTATTTGTTGTGCCGTGAAAGTGTTATTCTTCTTATTCATGAAGAGAACTTACATTATTCCATTCATTATTATTACATTGGAATAACTTTGTAAAAGTGGCATACCCTATCATAACTTTGTATCATGGGGTATACCATATACTTGGTGAAATCATATATTATTCCATTCTTATTTATTACATTGGAATAACTTTGTATCTGTGGAATCCCCTATACTTGGTGATCTTATACATTATTCCATTCTTTATTATTACATTTGGAATATCACATGCGTGTGTTTTACGGGACACAGTTCCATTGTTTATTATTCGCATTTATTATTACATTTGGAATATCACATGCACGTGTGTTTTACATAGGCCACAGTTTCATTGTTTATTATTCAACATTTATTATCCACATTGGATCATCACCATCGATGTAATTTCACGACTGGTTAAGTTATTATTATTACATTGGAATAATATACATCAATCTGTACCGCGTGCGTGGTGATTTCTTTTGTTATTCCATTCTTTATTATACCCGGTTGGTTAAAACTTTGACTTCTATACTCCATGAAATTAGTAGAATATCCTTGATATTTGCGTTTCATCCGATATCTTTTCATGGAAATATTCTTACGATCATTCTTGAATTTTACTCTACAAAAGCAGATTATCTTGTTGACAATTTGGGCGTTAATAAATCTAGAAATTAATTCTTGAACTTGTTTTATTGAATTCTTATATCATTGTCATCATCCTCATGTTTATATTATGTTGAAAGTTATCTTTTGAACTTACGATGCATAGATGAACTTAGTATGATTATGACTAGGGTTCATTCGGTATAATCATGGCTTGATATAAATGATGTGACAAAAAAGTCCTCGATTAACTGTAATGCGATGATGGATAGTTTTTGGTATGATTATGACCGGGGGTGATTCGGTATAGTCGTGACCATTGATAATTTGATGAAAATCCTTGGCCAAGTAGATGCGAGGGATGATTAGATATTAATGGTTTATTCATTAAAGCTGAGTCTTGTGATAAAAATTGATGAAAACCTTTTAAAACCTAAAAGATAGTAGACTTTATTTTCTCTTGACTCTTTTAATGGATTGCACATTCATTATGATTAAGCTGGTTATCTATTGTATTTTATCGGTTTAACCTTTGTTGAAAGCTAATGATAATTTAATCTGCATTATCTTAGTCGTAATATTTCTTCTTGGGCTAGTTGAGCTCACCCTTTCTTTCCTTTATTCTCTTGAAATGAGAATATAAATTTTGAGACGAGTCGGGGAAAAGAGTGATGGTCGAAAACTGACATTAGTAGTCCTCACTAATACGTGAAATAGTGTGATAATAGTTGTAATGAGGACTCCTTTTAAGTTTGTATAATATCTAGTAGACAATATGTGGCGCCCCAAAATTAGGTATCGT